>JAQIYA010001905.1:0-11226 GCA_034699355.1 Microtritia minima
AATAGAAAAAATAGAGATGTATTTCTCTAAAGATAAATATGAATATATAAATATTGTCGAAATTAATTCGTTATATGTGGTAAATAAAGGTTATTTTTCAATTCCTATTCAAAGATATTCTCAAACTTTGACTCCATTTTCGGAAAATATTTTTCGATCACTAATTTGAAGATACCTTTATAAATTCAAACCTGTTTTTAAATAAGACATTGAGACCATAAAATGTTGAAAAATGATTTTAAAAGAATTGTTTTGGGAAGCATTCATCAAATAATGCCATTAAAATTTTATAATGTTTTTCAAAACCCGAAACAAAACTAAAATCACTTACCTATATGTAGTGTCGATGTTTTCGGCTTAACTCTGTTTTACGGCGAATATCGCGAATATAACCGCCGAATTTAAAATAAAATTTTCGGCTTTAGTATTCAATTCTCCTTATATAACCGATAATATAATATAATATAATATAACCGATAAATTTATGATTTTACCATAATTTTTCTAACTTTTTACTAACTATGGAATTATAATAACTAGTTAGTGACTTTTAATTGCATAACAAATATGTTAAGTACATTATGCATATTGGAATTGTTAAATTATTCAAAATAATTAATATTCGCTGATATTTGCAGTTTTTGAACACATCTCTCATTCTTTAAAGAACTCTATATCTATTATCTCAACAAAACAATCTATGAATCACTTATTTTAACATATCATTATCAAAATTTTCAAACAACAAATGTTTATATTTTATATAAATTTTATTATGAACACCGAATATAACCGCAGAATACTGGAAATCCTTACGCCTAAAACGATACACTTGATAACAAAACTTATATCAATTCTTTTTTTTGTTTTTATCGATAATTCTTATACAAATATATAATTTAAGCGATTGTCTTTAATGAATTATTACACTTAACTATTTATTTATTTATTTATTTTCCTTAAAGTTAATAAACAAACCAAAAATTCTACTTTATTTAATGGACATCTAATTTAATTAATTCTTAAAGTTTATTCTTAATAAAATGAATAGTTAACTGAATAATAAATTAGATCATATGTAGAAATGTAAAAAACACACTATACATTTAAACATTTGCGTGACAATATTTAAAGTAATTGCAAAACTGAAAATGAATAATAAACTAACTTAAAATAAGATTTAAAAATAACTAAATTATGTTTAAAGTGCATGCTTTGAGTTTATATTGCTGATGAGTGCAATCCCGGCCACCGCTGCGGACACTGACCAACCCCGGCGATCACTCTCACCCTTACTCTCCACAATACACTCACTCAACATATAATTAAAAATAATTCACTAACGAATCATAAATAAAGTCGAATCACTTAAAAACGAAATTACATTTATTGAAGGATTGTTAAGTTTAAATGTAATTTACAAAAATAGTTATAAATCTAATTAAATATTTAGTCAATTAAATAAGTGAGTCTTAAAGTAAAAATTAGTTGCGACTCATCGCTATTACAAAAACATGTCGACTGAACTCTCGTTAATACAAATTGAATAATAATGAAAAATACTGTAATTAATAATTGAAAGTTTAAAATAATGAAAAGTTTGTTGAGAGTGCTGGTATCGCACACATCATTGCGATAAGGATTTTGCTTTATTTGTTTTACTATTATAGTTATGATTATTTTGCTGAGCTTTAGCAGTAATAAGAAAAAGCAAAATTAAACAAAACGGTTGAATAATTTCTCTGTGGTTGCCATTTGAGTGATTGCTTTTTATTATTGCTATGAAATTAAAACAATGTTGGATTTATTGAACATTTAATTAAGTTTTATATTTCGTTTGTCAAACCAGTTGTGGTGGTATTTAGCGATAAGCAAACGGCGCGTAATTTGATGGCAGCGGCCAAACGGCGTAATGCTATCAATCGGTTCGTATGGATTGGAAGTGACGCGTGGTGTTGCAGGGATTGGGTGACCAACAATCACGAAGAGGTAGTGGAGGGCGCTATCACTGTGACGCCGCTCGTGCGGCCCATCGACGGCTTTGCCGAGTATTTCGCGAGTTTGACGCCTAAGAATAACTCTATAAATGCCTGGTTTGGCGAGTTCTGGGAGGAGACGTTCAAATGCAAATTAGCAGACTTTCCAATTACGCCGTTCAATGAGGTGTATCCGCACTGGTGTTCGGAGGCCAAGACCATATCGCCGACGTTCAGACAAACACCATCTTTGCATTTCGTACGCGACGCGGCCTATGCTTTCGCGCACGCCTTGCATGACATGCATACCGACAGATGCAACGGAAACGCAGGCCTTTGCGAGCAAATGAAGGACATCGACGGCTATGAGCTCAAGAGATATGTGGAAAAAGTTTCTTTCAGAGGTAATAATTCATTGTTCTATTTATTACAGTCACAGAATTTTAGAAATAGAGAAATAACTTTTAATTTAATTCAAAACTTTTATGCTTTTATGGCTTATCGATGCTATTACAGTAATACTTGCCTCTAATCATAACATGATTTATGAAATTGAAATAAATTCTCTTTTTCACTGTAATAATATTTTATATTCGTTTCTCTTATACTTATTTTAGCAAAAAGTTTATTTAAAAAAACAGTAAATCATTTATAATGTTTTATAATACAAAGTAAAGTAAAGTATTAAACAAACATTTTTTACAATATGTTATATTTAAAGTTAATTTTTAAAAAAAATTATGCATTTCAACAAACAAACGAAACTAAAGTATCTTTAATTAGGGTCAAGACAGTATAAGTCACTAAAACCAACATTAGACAAACTACAACTAGTAGTTGCCCTAAAAATATAATTCATTCAATAGTGATACGTATATTAATATATGATATATGGAAATATTGTTATATATATTGACAGACGAAAGTGGGAAACTGTTTCGCTTCCTTCCCAGCGGTGATGCACCGCCTCGTTATAGTATAATTAACTTTCAGCGTTTGCCAAACGGCACGTTTGAATGGAGACCCGTTGGCACTTATATGCGTAAGTATTGACAAACCATTTCGCATATCTCGCCAAAAAGCCTATTAACCACTTTAACCTCAATCCACATAAATTCAATGCATATGCAAATAATGCCTTAAGAATATGAAAGTTAGTAGTTATGCGATAATAAATGTGATTGCGTGCAGTCGGCGCTGACGGGGATGTGGCGCGACTCGATCTGGACATCAACGCGATGCGCTTCAAACAGGATCGGCCGGCGTTTCCGCGCTCGTTCTGCTCGCAGCCGTGCAGACACGGTCAGGCAAAGCTGAAGCTCGAGGGAGACACCTGTTGCTGGCTGTGCACCAATTGCTCCACTTATCAATACTTACCTGACGAATATCACTGCGATGACTGCCCTTTCGGTACGAGTCTATTCTGCCTTCACTTTCATTTTCATGAACTTTTACTTAATTATTATTTTATATTATTCTCATTTGTTGTTTAAAAAGATTGAGCAAAACGTTTTTGCATATATTTTTAATAATAATAATTAACTAAAATTATTGGCAAAATTAGTTTAATTGAATAAATAATTGAATAAAATAAAATAAAAACTTTATTTTTTAATAATTTTATTTTAATATTATTTGAAGAAATAATGATAATTTTAACAAAGTTTAAAAAAGTTAAATGTGAAATCGAAAATAATTATTCTATTATATATTAGTTAAATATATCATAAAAGAATGCAATGATTATAATTGAATGGTTAAGATATTATTATTAATTTATTATATGAATAAACGTTATTGTCATCAGTTATATATCAATATTATATATTGTAAAATATATTGAGTAAACATTGCGGTACAATATTTAGCAACTATAAAATGTTTATAAATGTTTTAAGGTAAACAATATTAATTAAAATTTATATATAAATCTGCAGTTTTTTTTCAGTTAGTTTTAATTAAATTTAATTAATTAAGTATTTCTAATAGCAAAATGTCATATAGAAATGCTTCATTAGTTTTATATTATGTTGCAATCAAACTGCACTCAACATAAAGCATGTAATAGAGAGCGCAAAACATTCAAAAAAAATCTTACAATAATTGAATATGAATTATTTAATGAAATAACTTATATTCAGGTTCGCAGAAAGAAGCACCACTTGATGTAGTATTAATTAGAATTGCGTAACTTTACTTTACTTTAACTTTATTATTAAAAATAAAGGATATTATTCCACCAAATTCTTAGAAATCTTCGTTTTCGGCTATTAACTCAATTTTGTCGTATTTATTTTCAGCATTATAAAAGCATTCATTATAACGATTTATCCAAAGGTTTACTGTTTTACGAGAACAATTAAACGCATTTGCAATTTCGTTAACTCTGAAACCTATGAAATAAAAAGATACTATTCCTAATTGAGTTTCATGATCCAAATAAGCCATTTTTATTGTTTGGATACTACTGTATAATAATTGAAACAAAACCCTTTATAACTCTAATTATTGCAGCGCTTTATTTAAAACCTTTTGTTACTTTCTTTTTGGGTCCAATAGTACATGTAGTATGTCATGGAACTCAGAATTATGTACTACAGGCGAATGAGATGGGGTTATAGGGGGTGAGGGGTTCAGAGGGAGTTAACCAGTTTGTTAAAACGGACTGAAATACTAGTATTGCATAATATAATACTTGACTTTATTTCTTTAACAGGCAGTCATTTCAAATCCATAAATTATCTTTTATCATTGTCATTATCATTGTCAAAATCAGCACAAAAAAATACAAATTAAAAAGTATGATTATAACTCAATTATGGCCGGTTGTTGTCAAACAATATTTTGCTCACTCTTAACATTTATCATCGTAAGAGTTGATAATATTAAACATAACATTAGTATAAACATTTGATATGCAAATTACGTAATAAAAATAATTTTTTTAGTAATATAAAACTAAAATATTGGTCATTTATGCACTTATTATTATTATTTTACACTTATGCAGAATATTCTGTAACTTTATTCTTAAGTGCTTTGATTAATATAATGTAACTTTTGATAATTTTTAAGGCGATTTGACTCTACTCTTGAAAAGTTTCAGAATTTGCTTGTTTTTTAAAAGTTTTTTATTGAATTTTTGTTAAAACAATATTGAGAACTTTTCTTTATGATAATTATGCTAAATTTTGCCATTTTTTAATTTATTAAAAAATAAATCTAAAAGTAAATACTAATATATTTGATTTGATATAAAAACAGGTTCGCTGCCAAGTTTAGGAAAGTCGCGATGTGTTGCGATACGAGAAGCATATCTAAACTACAGCGACCCGTGGGCTATCGGGACGATGGCCTTCGCCAGTCTCGGCATCGCTTCCACGCTCTTCATCACTATTGTGTTCTGGATATACACGTCGACGCCAATCATCAAAGCTGCCGGACGTGAGTTGAGTTACCTCTTGTTGAGCGGAATATTGCTCTCGTTCAGCATGACGTTCGTGATTGTGGCCAAACCGACGCCGTGGACGTGCGGTCTCACGCGATTCTTTCTCGGCTTTTGCTACACTCTCTGCTATTCCGCTATTGTCACCAAAACGAATCGCATCTCAAGAATATTCAGGTTTGTCTAATCAGACTTCGAGAGTACATTAATCTACAATTGTATATATTAGAAGACGACGTCCGTGTCAGAAACCTAAGTATACATCACCGCAGTCGCAGTTAGTCATAACAGCTTTATTAGTATCCATCGAAGTGGTAATAAATATCTGTTGGCTGATCCACGACAAGCCTGCGGTGGCGCACGTCTATCCGACTCGCGAGGAAAATGTGCTCATATGTCTGGGTTCGGACAACACATCCTATCTCGTAGGCCTCATATACCCGTCTATATTGATTGGTGAGCCATTCAATTCAATTAACTCTTCGGCTCGAAATCTCCAAAATAAATACAGCTCAATAAACACTCATATAACTGATAAAAGCTATTAAAAGAAACAAAAACATAAACATAAAAGGAGTATAAATATTCTCGCATTAAATTGGGATTACATTTACTCGTTTAGGCTTTTGCACGGCGTATGCGTTCAAAACGCGCAAATGCCCGGAAGGCTTCAACGAGGCTCGTTATCTCACATTTACCAACTACACGACGTGCGTAATTTGGTTGGCGTTCCTGCCATTATTTGTATTGAGTACGAGCACAGCCATCCGATCAGTTACTCTTAGTTTCCTATTAAGTCTTAGCGGTGCCGTACAAATTGCTTGTCTATTTGTTCCTAAGGTAAATAAACTTATTTAATAACTTCGCTTAACTAATATATAATATTTATTTAAACCACAAAATTAATTTTTATAATGTAATTGTGCAGATATTGAATAAATATACACAAATGTTTCTTTTAAGCTTTTCAGCAAAATATGTATTCGTTGAGTAAACGAATAACTAATAACTTTGTTTTAATTAAGTTGTTTATGCAAAAATCGCATTTTTAAAATATCTTATTTATATTTTATAAATTTAGTTAGTTTTTAAAATAGACTTTTATAAATATAATTAAAGCTTACTTTAATACTGTCAAATAACTACTGTCAAGAATATAGAAAAGCGTTTAATTATATTTAAAAATTAATTCTGACAGTTGGTATAAACGTAAAAATGCCTAAAAATATCAGTTGTCAGACTTTTATAAATTTATTATATTTATTTATAGGAATATAGATATTTTATAGATATATACAATCATTTTTATATATGTAATTATTTTTAAAAGTATAAATTACATAATAAAATTAATGTTGTATTCTGAAATAATGAATGCAAATATCGCTAGTCATCATAATTTCCATTTAACCGAAAATTTCAGTTTTCACCTTTTAATGACAATTTTTAACATGTTATCCTCTTTTTCAATGAGATTAGTGTGAATTTATTTTATTTGAACTGAACTTTTAAATTAAACCTGATATTTAATTTAGAGAAATACAAATAATTAGTTTAAAACAAGTTTGAAAAATTATAATTGAATAAAATTTAGTATTTATTAATTCAGAAAAATATAGGTAAAATTGCAACATTGAATGATAAAAAAATTACTAATGCATCACTTGTACTGAGAGAATATATGCTTAGATAGAATTAAAATAGATTTTAATATTAGAGTGTGTAACAAATATATAAATTGAGTACATTTGAATGCGATTCAGGTGTATATCGCGCTTCTAAAGCCGGAAAAGAATACGAAGGAGAATGTGATGTGTACGCCACACAACCACTTGAACCGCAATCGCGCCACGAATTACACTCAAACACACTCGTCCTCATCCAATCTCAGCCCTACACTCGCTCCGTCCATAACTATTAATGGAGGTTTAATTGCTTTGCCAATCACTAGCTCTATCATTAAATAATTGATACCATTTTAGGTGCGTTTTGTCACAATAACAGTCCGACATCATCACGATCTCAATCTTCAGTCAACAACAGCTCGACAAACACCACTCCAATAACGAGTTCAAATTATAATAATATTAGTGAACAGTTATTGTCAGCGAATAAGCAAATTGTTAATACAAACGCTGCCAATTCTGCTCTCTATGTCAACACCAAGTCCAACATCGCGTTAAGTAAAACACTTTGAATGGAAACAGTGTTAACAGTGTTTGCATAATTGTGTGCCGTTTAGTCAATTGTTTAGACAAGTCTTTTGTTGTTCATTATTTAAACAAATTTAATATATTTATTTAAATAGTGAAAATGTATTTCACACAAAAGCATAACTTATTTAATTTTTGTATTTAATTTTCTTATAATATCTATTATTGTATTTAAATTATCGTTATATGTTATTGTAATTTTGTACATAAAATATTTTGTTAACTTATTCATGATATAAATAAATTATTTATTTAAATAAAGAGTATATCATAAAAATTATTTTTTTAAAGAAATGTTTTAACACTTTATTTAAGATTGAGCGAACATTTTGATTGTCAAACAATTGCTATGTAAATATCAATTATCAATATTAAGTTACCAGTAGTTGAATTGTGTTTCGAAATAAATATAGATGTCATAAATGTTATAAATTTATAACAATTTATCTGTGAGACCAATAGTGTTTCATTGAGTAAAAATTTTAAATTTAAAAAATAAATCGAAAAGATTAACAATGAATTATTTAAGTATTACTCAAAAGTTACGATCATTAACACAACAAAACATCCTGACGTTTAAATAAATTTCACTCAAAAGTGATTATAATCAAGAAAATAGACGCAAAACCAAATTAAACTTATACACTACTGTACATTCTGCATATACTCACGTTCAAAATAAAGATCGCATAGCATTTATATTATTAATATGCCCGCAAATAGCCCGCACTTATGCATAGCACGAATAGTAAAACTTTTTACAAAATGCTAATTTTTTTCTTCGATAGCCCTCGAGCTATGTTCTTACTTTTAGGGTACTATTGTTTTACAATTACTGGGCATAAAGTGAGGGGCTATACATGAAACTGTTTTCAGTTTCTCTAATTTTTAAAATTTGAAGCTGTGCGAGCTATACAAAGGGCGATACAAATATACAATATTTGTAAACTCAAGGTAACATAAAATAAAATAGCAATTTGTATTTAATGTATTTGCATATTAAACAAATTGATATGTTATTCGATTATTGAATTGAGTAAAAATGCAAGAATATTATACATTTCGGTATCGGTTCTGTTTATCACTCATTAAGTTTTGATTAAAATTATCATTACTTATTAAAATAATAGAGTTCGCGTGTCCGTGAGAGTGTGTGTGCAAATGTTTGTGTGTGTATATGTGTGTGTGGTTGGATGTGATTGTGTCGGCAATAATGTTTTTAATTGTTAGTTTAAGTGATAAGTGATATGACCTGAAAAATGATAAAAATTGAAATTATTTAAAGATAAAATATGCAAAAGTCGCCAAAGTTAAGAAGAAATGATAGTTAATATTTATGTAATAATAAGTAGCTTTATTCTGATTATATAATATATTGAGAACTAAATAAAAGTTTGTTTGTTAGATAAGAGGGGATAAGAACGCGCATGGTTTGCAATAAAATTATCGTTAATAAATGCAAAACAATTTTTCAATAAATCTTAATTTAAATTTTATTTTATTTTAAAAATAATTTAAGAATAAAATTTTTGGTGATAATCAATCTTCAATTAAATAAATATATAAAATTAAAGTCCTATAGATTTGAGTGCAAACATCAAATAAAATTTATTAATTTTTATTTGCTGAGTTAAAATTTATCTTTTAGCAAATATTAAATTTATTACAATAAATGCAATATTTTGTTATCTAAGAAATAAAACATTACAGAAAGCAGGATATGATAAATAAAAGTCAACTGAATTTTTTTACGAATATAGATTACGTTATATATTGCGCAATAGATTCAATTATATTTAATCATTAATTCAATATTTTCAATATTAAATGCTATTCGTTGGTCACGGATCAGCTCACCATATATTGATAGTCAATTTCATAACTAATAATAAGTTATGAAAACATTTAGATATGAGTGATTTTCAATGATTATTTAAGCATTTGAGTGATAAAACACCAAAATTGAAATCACCATTATTTTGGATTACATGAAAACAAATTACATTAGATTTTAATAGTATAGTACATAATTAAGTAGAAATATTTCACGAAAAATAAGTTATAATTTAAATCTAATAAATATCTCTTATTAATTTAAGTTATATAATGTGTTGGATATATCACAAGCTTTTGGTTCAGATGTAAAAAACAAATGCTTTAACGCCAGTCTGGCGCTAATCCTATTGGAAGGGTTGATCACCAGAAGCTGGTCCAAGAGATCTGCCACACAGGAGTTGTCGATTACGTTTGCTATCGTTTCTCTGACACGTCGCGGATATATTTTTGGCATATAATGACTCGACGAATGACTATTCTGACCGAATAGGGTTAAAAAATTAATAGATCCGCAGAGTTCGCTGATGCGCAGCAATTGATCGATTTCGTTACATCCGGGCAACAGAGGAGTCCGCGTCCACATCTCGGCCATTATGCAGCCCGCGCTCCACATGTCCACACAAGTGCCGTAATAGACGTGTCCGAGTAACAACTCTGGCGGTCGATATGCGAGTGTCACCACTTTCGATGACAAGCCATTCGGAGAGTATTCGTCTAAAGAGATGGCGAGACCAAAGTCGGCGATTTTAACAGTGCCTGTCTTTGTCAGCAATATGTTGGCTGGCTTTAAGTCGCGGTGTATGACACCGATCTGATGAATATATGACAGGCCTTCGAAAAACTGATACAGAATATTCTTGACTTCTCCCAACGAAAACTTCACTTTATTGTCATATAAAAGTTCGCAGAGATCATAATCACAAAACTCAAACACTAGATATCGATTGAGAATAGCACTGCTGTCCAATCGAGTCAAGTCTTTAGCGCGACAAATATCTATTAAGTTAATTATATTGTTATGTTTCATCAGTTTTAGTAACTTTATTTCATTGACTATAAGCGCTTCGCATTTGTTAGTGCGACATGAGATCTGTTTGATGGCAACGTCTTCGCAGGTCTTGGTGTGCTTAGCCTTGAAAACCTGTCCGAACGTTCCCTCACCGATCTTCGTGCCGCACGCGTACGTCGAACACGTCCCACTCGTCCCACTCGTCCAACTGGTCCTCCACTCGCTTCGGCTCTCTTCGCACTTATCGCGAGACGAACTTATTTTATTATTTTCAATAATATTCTTAAATCTGAGAGCATAGACACACGACATAGTAATTATTATATTTATTTTTTCGTAACTCTCGTCAGTTTGTGCGTTCACCTGAAATAGAGTTGAGATTGATTTAGAAATATAAGTTTCGAGTTTCATGACAATTACTTTTATATATGAAAAACTTGTGAAGATTGCATTGCATTGAATGAACTTTGAAATAAGCAATTTTTTATTCTTTAAATAGTTATTATAAAGTCAAAGATAATACATTAATACTATGCAAACAAAATGTTTAAAGGTATTAAACGAGACACTGTGTCGACAGTGATATCAAACTTTTATAAAGCTCTCCACTTATTGCACTCAAAATGTTCGCATTTGACTGCAATAGAGCGGCGAAAGGAGTTATAGAGCGCTCGCAAAGAGATTGGTTGTTGGGTTGGATCGAGATTGCATTTCGGTGATGAAATGAGTGCGTGCAGAGAGTGGCAG
>JAQIYA010001906.1:0-11221 GCA_034699355.1 Microtritia minima
AATTGAAGCATTCTATGTTGAATGGGCTAAGAATTTGATGACTTTGAATAGGATATTAGTGATATCTAGAATAAGTTCACTGGAAAAATTCACTTTTTTCCATCGATAACCCGCGGGCTATCGTCGCATATTTAGGGTACTTCTATTAACAAAATAATAATACTCTCCTGGCATCATTAGGCAGCGGTAAGACATCGTAAAATCATATCCTACGCTAATTTTTAAAAAATCTAAAAGAATATATTAATTAAATTATGAAAATTCATGCAAATTTGTGTCAAATTTATTGTGACAGGCTTTTACATGCTTTTTATTTTTGTTAGGCCTGGTTTGGTGAAAAATATCAAAGCCTGTGCCTGTAATCCAGTTATAAAATATTTATTAATACTTAAAAGTTTTTAACTGATTTTTTTGGTAAATGCAAACAATTATTTATTATATATTTGAGATGTCTGTAAGCAAAGTGTAAAATATTGTTAAAGTGAAAGTCTATTAATATTATAAAACTATTAAATTGACATGAAATTAAAGAATTTTTTAGACGCTAAGCATTCCCTTCGCATTTTTTGGATATTTATTTAGTTTTATTAAAATTTTGTTGACATTGTTGAGGCAATGCATTGTTGAGGCATGCATTGCTTAGGGCTTTGTATTTTAAGTCATGTTAAAAAGAATAGATTTTTCTTCTTTGGCATTAAAAATCCATCTAAAATAGCGGTCCAAATACTTCTTTGGTTCAATAATTAAAGCACAAAATTTTTCATCAAGAAATACAAAAATTGAGTACATCGCAGATTTGTTTACGACCATTTAAATTGATCAATAAATTAAAAGTTATACATGTAAGATAAATTCAATAAAAATACAAAATAATTCTGTTTTAAATTTAGTAAATTGATGAATAAAATTATAGATCTATTTTTAACTTTATTTAAAATAAATACAGTACAAAAATTTGCTTAAAATCATAGTGATATTAAGAATAATTTTTAAAAGGGGGTTATGAAAAATATAAAATGTTTAAAATTGAAATTAGAACCTTAAAGACGTTTGTAACAAATTTACAAAGAAACAAGTATGAGCATCCAAATGAGCTTATTTTATCATTATTTTTATTATTCGTGTCTTACGAATAATAAGCACTCACTACGTTCGCACTTTATTGTTGTATTTGATCTCAACAATAGTAAAAGTTTTACAAGTTTCCCTTTGTTAATAAAGAGTATATCATATATTAATTTACTGTCCTACTTTTTCCCTTTGTTAATAAAGAGATTTAGACAAAATAAATTAGGCCCACTTATGGTTCCTTCATCGGGGGGGGGGGGGGAGACAGCCAGCCGGACATCTAAAATCTATAAGCTTGATTTTGTCAAAGTCAAAATAAGCTAAAAATTAATTAAAACGTTAAATTATATAATTAAGAAATGTAGATAATAATTAATAACACAAATAATTTAATACTAATAATACGCATATTATCAATAGAAAAATGTTAAAAAATCATTGAAATTTTTGAGCTGTATATTATAAACAAAAAGGTGCGTATTATACATAATACACATAAAAATAAAAGTACATAAAAAATTAATCTTAACCATCAATTTCACTATTTATATTAATTTGAAATGACTCAAGTAATTCACTAATTTTCTAAATAACTATAATTAACTATAATCTGTTTCGTCGAATTCGTAGACTTTCGGTGATTTTTATTCTAAAGTTTTAAGAAATTGTTTAATAGAATTTCATATTTGTATTTATGTGATTGAATTTAACATAAATCTCAAATGATTTCTACATATTATATATGGATCTTTAAAAAATTTAGTTTAATAGTTGATTATTAAAGCAGTTTTTTTTTGTTAAAACAGAGTTATTTATTACAAGTTTAAAGTTCTGTTAAATAGGTATAACGTTCAAATCAGCTTTTAAAGTAACTTTTAAGAAGTTTTTTTTACTATAAATCACCGGTTTTTATTATTCTGTTGAAAATCATTAATTGTTTTTATTTTTATGTTTTGAAAATCATTGGTTTTTATAATATAAGTTTTATAATACAAAAACATTTTGTTTATTTTATTAAGAATAGATATCAAAACATTATCATAGATATCTTATTAAATTGATTTGCAATTAATCTTTTGACAAACTTTCTGAGAATTGAATATTTCACGCGTTACTTTTATTAAATAAAAAGTCTTTTCAGAATATATTGTTAGCTATAATCTAATATGAGTTTTGCCGAACACAATAACTAAATTGGAAGAATTGAGAAAAAATTATAAACACAAGTTAAACTTATTGATGAAATAATTAAAACTGACAGGATTTGCAAAAGAAAAGTTGGGAAAATGTTTATCCCAAAATCCTGATTATGATAAATTTTGTAAGTGTGAAAATTTTGATCACAGAAAACTCGTGATGTATGTGCCAATTGTTTCTGTCGAAGTTGAGCGTTCGTTTAACCAATACAAGAATTTATTAACTAACAAACGCCAAAGTTTTATTCAAGAATCATTAAAAGTGCATCATATTATTCAATTTAATTCTTTTTTATTATAATTAGATAATGTTAAATAAATTGTATTATTTTGATTATTAAATTTTCTATATTACAGAAAAACAGATTTTTTATTACCCAATTTAACAGAAAACCCCGATTATTTGGAAAATTTTGTCTATGAAAACCGAATTTTAGCAATTTATTTAACAGAAAATCCCGCCCTTTATTGATTACTTATTATTAGTAGAATTTTATGGTATAGCTATTTAATAAAATTCTTTGTAAATATTATTAAACTATTATTAATAATGATTATCTATTAACAACATTCTGATCATATAAAGTAAAAATTCTTCTAAAAAGAAAAATTTAAATTAATATATAATTTCAATGATTGTAATTTCTTTTAAACTTATAATCTTAGTTTATAATTGAAAAGATTTATAACCTATCAAAAAAATATATCATTAATTTAATACTCAATTTATTTTTGTGACAATGATTTTAGATATAAAATTAAATAATTTTGACAATGAGAAACATATGGACAAAAACTTATTTTATAATATTTGATATATTTAATACTTAGTATTTGCAATAGAATTGTTATAATGTTCATAAATATTTCCTTCTATACTTCAATTGAATACTGTGTTTGTTTATACATTTTCCTATTCTACATCCTATTCTATTTGCAATTATTAAATAATTAAATATATATTGTATATTTAATGTAAGTAATAAAATATTATGTTACTAATAATATTATTAGAATTGTATAGAGATTAATAATCAAATTAATAAATGGTAACGAGAATGCGTGAGGAAAAGTAAGAGTAAGAATAATAGCGAAGTGAGGTGAGGGAGGCTTTGGAAGGGAGGAGAGGGAGAGAGAGCTTATAATTCAACTAATTTTTGAAACATAGATCCGGTAATCTTGATATATCCTGCAGTGCTTGCAGCTGCCAATACTGTAGATATGGACCAACAGTAGCATGTGTTTGGGATTATATTCCGTAATAATGAATGCGAATAACGAATTGAAAGTAAAGCACTAACAATAACTCTGCAGGTTATACACTCGCCACCAGTGTTGTGTTAAATTTTGAATTGCATTCGTGCTTTTATTAATATCAATATATCGCATATATAGCATTATACATATGTGATATGTAATCATATGTAATCATCTGTAATTCACAAAGTACTGCAATGCATTTAAAATAAAATGTTTTCTTAAATAAATAAATTTAAAAATAAAACAGGACATAAATAAGCGCTATTGATATCCAACAAATTAATAGTGCATAACTGCATAAATACTTCTACATTTATGCAGATATTGACCGAATAGTATTAAAAATACCTATAAAAAGGTTCGCATAAAATTTGATGATAAATTATGTGCCAATGCTTTTCATGAAATTAAATTGATATTTATTCGCATTTTAGCGAACAATTTTTATTATTTTGAATATTTAAATTTATTTAATAAAATTTATATTCGATTTCAGTCTTATTTTAGTTATTGTATTAATGTTTATTTTAAATTTTATTTAAAAGATTTGGAATGGAATTTTTTATTTTTAAAATAAAAATAATAAAATTAATCACAATTAAACAATTATGCTGTATATTGTGATGTAATGCATTGTGTAATCACTAATCATTAATGTAATAAAATGATTAACTTTTCTATATTTAATATTAGACAAAATTGTATTTTAATTTTATTAAATTATCAGTTTTTATTTTGATTTAAATATTTAAATTAAATATAATTTTTCAATAATATGTTATGTTATATTTCGTGAATTCTCGAATGGAATAATATAATAATTTATACGATATCATAAAATAACGAACATAAAGCTTGTTTAGTACCAAATATTAAACGCGCCATTTGTAATAAACAACTCGATAGTTCTAACAAATGAAATTCAACAGTCATTTAATCTACATATCTATCGTATTAAAAAAAACTTTTTCGAAAAAATATAATTTAGGTTCTAAATTAGAAAATTGTAATGTTTTTGATTTGCTAGCAGTAATGATCGAAAGTGTATAGAGAACCGTATTTAATAGATTGGTTAAAATTTATTATGGCTTAATTAAAGTTTGATTATGCGAGTGGCATGCATTTGGATTAGAAAGCAATTAATCGACACTAACTGCAGCAAAGAGTGATGTCAAGTAGCAAATGGCAAATAGAGAGACATATAATTTGCATGAAATTCCAGTGCTATTAGTTTTGTATTAACTATGAAAGAGGCGAAGTTAAATGCATTATCACAAAAAGATGCTTTTAAAAGATTTACAAAGATTGTACTTCAATAATAGACGTTTACTTAAAGGATATAGAATTGTCAACATTTCTTCAGGAAAAGCAAAAGAAAGAATGAGCACTAAAAATGGTCTTCTTTTCCGGTTCGACAGCACATCACTCCAGGATATTCTTTTTATGGCCTAATGGCAAGAAATACAACTCTAATACAACTCTAATACAAGTCAATACAAGTCTAGCACAACTCTAATAAATGATAATTGAATAGCCGCTGGAAATAAAACTTGTATTATAACTTGCAGTTAAATCCTTACGCGACTATTCTTTCTTTTGCCAAATAGTTCACAAACAAGACTCAGTGTTTAAATAATAATGTTAATAATAATCGATTCGCATTTAAATTGCAAATCATAATAGTTATCATGTCTGGCGAAATCCAACAGCTCTGCAGTAGTCCGCAGAGCGCACACATTGCGAGCGAATAGAGAATACCAATTGATAGCGAGTTATTACGCGCTATACTTGCTATACGCTAATAATTTTTTAGAGCTAGCATTTCATTTCATTTGACAATTGTATTAATTATAATATCAACTGAAAGCAATAGCGAAAGCAATAGCGAAAGCAATATTGATGGTCCGCACTGAACCCGTCTGCCAGCAGTTCGCATCGGCATCACCTGCTTATGGTTTGCCTGCTGTCTCTACGCTACAGCGCACTCACTTGTTTTGTCAGCAGTCATAATATTTTATTTGATCAAACATGCAAACCATATACAGGTTAGTTAATAATAGCTGAATTAAAAAGAAATGAAACGCCAATCTGTCAATAAGTGAACAATAGTGCGATCAGTCACAAGTCCGTAATGCATACCTAGTTTGGCGTTTGCCATCGTCTCGAACAGCAAAAGGATGCAGACTATAAGATTGGTGATCGTAAACTTTGGCACCACTACCTTATCCTTGAGGGATGGCTCGCGAAGTGCTGACCATTTCCAGTAAATGCAATGCAGACGAATGGGAATTGAATGCAATATATAAATTAACACCAATTTGTATATCTTCGCCCTCTTCGCCATCATTTCACTCTATTCATCGATTCTGCGATTCTGTTGACCACATTTTTGCCGCATTCACAAACAAAAGTTGTATTTTTCGAGGTTACACACCATAGCATTAAAGATAGTGACAATTATGAATCGTGTTTGAGAAGGCTATTAAAATGTGATTCATAAATGCGTTTATAACTGCATTCATTACTGATGATAAGCGACGCTTTAACCATAAACTTGCGATTCAATAGACGAGTTAAGCACAGTTACTATTACACAGTTATTACAAAGCAGAGCACAAGTTGTGCGTATACTTTCATAAATGCATTTCTTGGCTAACGTTAGGTAAATATGACATACAATGTGGCAAATAGTATTGAAACTCGCAATAGTCGTCGAGTAGAGTGGAGTAGAGTATAGCACAAGTCGAAACTAATTCTGTTTCCTAGAGACTCAACTCAAACTGTGTGAGAAGGAGAGAGATTGAGAGACGAGACGACAGAACTGAGCCCATGAGGTGCGGATAAGTTAGAGTAAGTTAGAGTAAGTCAGAGTCAGAGCAATCAATACATGCATGTGCTCTGCACTACCTTCGCTCGACCCGCCTCTCAGCACACCGTATAGTGCACTCAACTCAGTCAACGCAGTGCGAGTGTGTGTACGCGAGTGTGTGCGAGTGTATGCGAGTCGCCGTCAATGCCATTATTGCCACTATGCCAGCGCTAGCGTTACCTAACATCTAATACCTAATACCACCTAATAGTCGATTTCAATTAAAGCAATCGCATCACGCATTCATATTTGCAAACTTTGCATCTCAAATGCCTCTCATCGAGAGCATGGCATACAAAGTACTCGTGCAAAGCGTATTGCCATTCAATTTGTTTGCTATGTATGATCATATCGAGTATAATTGTAAATAAACAATATTATGGCCATTAGTGGTAAGTTAGTGGTGGGCTAGTGGTGAGACATGGCTAGAGTTGGAGAGAGTGGTGAGCTATAGGCATGCTATGCAAATCACATTAGCGAGACATACAGATGCTCTCAACACATGTTGAAATATTCGGAAGTCGCGAGCCATACAGTGGCACACAATAAGTTGTGTTTCTTAACTCCAACTGCAAAAGCCTGTCGAAGAGGAAAGTGACCACCATCTGCACGGACAGTGGGGCAGACATGCGAGCAGTGCGTGTGCGGAGTGTGCCAGAGCTTTGTTCAGATCAAGTATTTCAGCATAATTTGAGTCGATTTGAACTGCGATGGTCGGGCGCTTTACTTGAATTCACAATAAATTCAACAAAGTGTGGGGATTTGGCGATGTGTGAGTGTGTGCGAGTTGTGCTCTTTCATGCGACTCTACCTGAACACGTGCCAACACGCTATTCCTGTTTTGCTCGCTAAGGTAGACTATATTATGCTTAACTGTCCTGCTCTGCAGCGGGCTATACCTTGACTATTCATGCGTTCACACATAATTACGAGCCAAAGCAAGACAAATGCTGGGTATCTGTATATCTATATGCGGCCAGTAATGAGATCCATAATGGATGCGATTCGCATCTGATGGCAATACATTCAATACATTCAATACGATTGAATGCATTGAGGATCGCAACTAATGTCTGTCTAATGTCCTCTCTGTAATGTGTGTAACAATTACGCAAATAGACATCTCTGCGCAAATAGACGCGAATGACTAACTATAGTTGCCTTAATGCTAAATCTTTATATTCATGTCGTTTAGCATTTGTCGGTCTTCTTTGACCACACACACAACAAAGAGAATTACCTTATCATAAAGATATAATATATTCTCTAATGTATGAAATACTTGTTTACCACAGACATCTCCCCGACAACGACCACCACAACGACCACCACAACCACTGCCACACTCAGTTGGCTCTCATTTCAATTATTTCTATGCTCTGCTTTTGGTTTTGATTCAATCATTTTTATCTAACATTATATCAACCAATTTAGTCTATTTTTTGTCAACACTAATCCCCAACTATTTATCGAAATAGTTTAAATTAGAATTGAATACATTTATTTTCACTTTTAATGGCACAATACATATATTGAATGACATCAATTGTGTTCTATTTATAAAATATTGATTATGATCGTAAGATAACAATGAAATTATGAACCAACGAAAAAATGAGTACATTTATCAGTTTTGTGCTTATCGTTAGTGCTATTTTAAGGCATTTTCAAATATGCCTAAAAATCATATTTATATATTAATAATTATTTCAGTTTATTTAGTAATTTTTATTAATTTAATGGTAATTTTAAAAAAAATCACACATTTGACTAATTCGATCTTTATTTTTCCACATTTGTTACATTTGAATAATTTCTAAAATTAATTTTTAAAATAATTTATCAAAACATAAAATAAAATTTTCTTTTCTCTTTAAAAATAACAGAAAAACTTCAGAAAATGAGGCTAATCTTAAAAATCATACTAAAGCTATATTCGAGTTAAACATTTACTTTAATAATATATTATATTTACTTAAAAGTACCAAAATACCAAAATAAATGTATTTACTTAAATACTCACAATCGTAAGTGTGTTTTTTCGAGTTTTATTAAACATAAAATTTTGAAATCATTGAATAAATCATAATAATGGTTAATTATTGAATTAATTCAATGATATTTATTTCATTAATATCTGAAAACTATTAAAAATATTTTTAAAGAGTTATTTAAAATCGTTTTAAGAAGTATTTCGTTTATTAAAGACTTTTTAAATAAGTTGTTTTGAGCAACTCTTCAAATTAATAGCGAATATAATCTCTAAACAATTTTTATCAAATGTGTTTATAGTTTTTAATTTGCGCTTCAAATAGAATTCTAGTAAAATTTTATTTAAAACTTTTAATTATAATTTTGTAGTATTTTTAACAATGCATTACACTTTGTTTACGAATATTGAACAACTCATGTCTAAATTATAGAATCCTTCTTCTAAAAAAGATGTCAAAAATGTAAATTATTTAGATTGAAGTGTGACCTCCTCTCTAAATCTATGCATCACACGCGTAGTGTGTGTGTAATACAAAGATATTTTTTCAAAATTGTTTAGTATTTTAGTGCGGATTATGCAGGGATGCGTATTATCATAGGTATTTTATGGTATATGACACAATAAAGGTACCCTAATTTTACGACGATAGCCGCACCCCATGTATAGCTCGCAACTAATACCACGTAATAGTGAAGATAATCTAATGTTAATCTTACTCTACAGCAATATAGTAACATAATTGAAGCATTCCATGTTGAATAGGACCAAGAATTTGTTGTTTTTGAATAGCATATTAGAGATATTTAGAATGTTTTTATAAATTTTTTGAAAAATTCACTTTTTTCCTTCGATAACCCGCGGGCTATCGTCGTAAAATTAGGGTATTTAACACGTGAGATATTATGAACGATTCTCATATTATGAAAAAACCATTGCTATGACTTTTATTTGTCTGAAATATGAATTACTCTCACTAATTATTAATTAAATTTAACAGAAGTTTCAAATAATTGCGAAAAAATACTTCTTTACATCTTAGTTAATCAATTAAATTTAAACTACTAAATAGTAAGAATTGCTCTAAATATTGCTTTAATATAGCTTTAAATAAAATAAGTATTGACACAATGAAAGTACTCAAAAAGTTGCTAAAATCGAGATTACACTGTATTCAGGGGTGTGCACGCTTCGAAAGTCTAGGGGGGGTCTGACTATATAGTTTGCCCAAATTTTAGGAGGGGGGGTCAAAACTCATCGGATTTGTGTGACAATTTTTTGGGATTTTTAGTCAAAAAAAAATTTTTTTCGAAATTTTTTCAAAAATTCTTTTTTTTGTCTCAAAACCTCAGTATATATATAATGAATTTTGTCCAAAAATCATGGTGGAGTCAAAAATCATCGGTTTTGTGAGACAATTTTTTGAATATTTAGATAAAAATGAATTTTTTTCTAAATTTTTTTAAAAATTCATTTTTATGTCTCAAAACCTAAACATATCTACAATGAAATTCGATTTTTCGAAAATTCTAGGGGGGGTCTATACCCTAGCCAGACTCCCCCTGTGCGCACCCCTGGACTGTATATAAAAAATAAATTTACATAAAATTTGTTGTAAATACAGTAGAAGTCCAGTATAGTGAACTCTCAATGGACTAAAAAAATTCGTTCACTATACTGAAACATTCAATATAATGAATTATCATGAAAATATATTATTTTATGGATAAATTATTATTATTATTATTATTATTAGTTAAAAATCAGTGATAAATGTTTGCTGGTTTTACAAATAGATAATTTTAATCATTCATTTTATAAGATCAAATAAGTAAATTATATTATTAAATAGTAAATCCGAATTAAGAATCTTAACTTGCCTTCAAATTTAGCACATTTGATAATTGTTTAGATATGCCTTTAGTTAATTTACTAATTCGTAAGTTTTATGATTTCTAGGAATGTAAGTTTAAATGCATTTGAGTGTTATGTTCACAGTAGTGAAACATTATGCTTATAACAGGAATTGTAAATTGAGTTAACAATACCGAAAATTTCACTATAAAAGCTTTCACTATATCGGACTTTTACTGTATTAAGTACATTCTATAACAATTATATGTATCTCTTAAAGCGTTATTTTTTATCTGTTTTATCTGAAACTTGAAATTTGTTTTAAAAATGTTAAACAAATATAATATGAAAATAAGAAGTAATAAATAATAATAATTTTAGCATTTATAATTTTGATTATTAAAATAACTTATAAAAATGAGTCCAAAAATTGAATGTATCAATTATATGTTTCAATTTTTATGAAATAATGCCATGTAAAGACAGGTATTAAAATCAACATAAAAATTAAAATTAAAAATGCAGAAATTTCGGGCAAATTCGGTGAATTAGTATATTTGCCCGAAATATATTTATCAAATTCGGGCATTTCCCGAAATCGTTGATCCCTACATATATGTAGAGACCCTAAAATTCGGCGTAAGAAGAATTTTATTTTCGGCGGTTAATTTCGGCGTAAGCTTAAAGCCGAATGTTTTCTCAAAAAATCGGCGGTAATATTCGGCTTTCAAAAATATAAAATAGGAATTTATTAAAAATTATTCAATTTATCTTCAATATCTACATTAAAAAATATTATCATTAACATTTTAAGCTTATTTTCACTAAAATTAGCCCTCCTTTCATCTTCTAATGTCATTAATTTACTGAAATTTGGTTGACCACAGATATTTCAATAGGCAATACATAGAAATTATGTTGCAATTTGAGAAGATAAAGGATATTCTTTTGAAAATTGAATCCAATAATTTATAATATTAAAAT
>JAQIYA010001907.1:0-11219 GCA_034699355.1 Microtritia minima
TAAAGATAAATGCGATATTTGGTGATATTTAGCCCTTTGAATACTTGGCGTTTCGTAATAGTGATACTAATAATAATTATTAATTAAATGTAATTAAATAAAATTCACCTCAATTGAGGAATAGATTTTCAGATTACTCTTAATTATTTTATATTAACACATTTTAAAAGCAATAAATTATTTATTTTCGAACTGTTAATTATTGAAAATAGTATATTATTATCTGTAAATGTGTCTATTGTGTGAGACTTTTAAATATAAATTTGTAGACGACTTTTATTTGAATCTCATAACAGTTATATTATTTATTTATGGTGTTTTCGTTTTGTTTAATAAATTAAATAATTAAAAATGAGTTTAATGACTTTCGACACAAGTGTTAGATGTGATGCCTCACTTCGATGAGGTATAAATTCAATTCGAAAAATCTCTATTTTATTCATTCAATTCATTTACATAAACATCTTTTATGTCTTATCTTTTACCTGAATATTAATATAATGAAAATTTATGCCACTTTCGCTTTATTAATATTGCAGTTGTTTTCAATAGGGAAACAATTTTGTTCAGCAGAAGATGAAGAGATTTATTCGGATAAAGCCTCGGTTGGAGCGCTTAACCAATCAGTGTGTAAGTAAGGCTGTTGTGTGCGATCGCAATCAATACTCACTAACTATGATCTATGGCTAGCGTGCGGCATCAGTCGCGTTATTCCCACTTTTCTCATTGTTGGCGGTCAAGAAGCGAAACCGAACTCATGGCCGTGGAGTGTAGCTGTCTATCAGTCCACAACATCTCTATTTGGTTCCACTAATTACAGATATATATGCGGCGCTACTCTTATTAACGAGCGATACGTGTTAACTGCGGCGCATTGCGTTGTCCGCCAATCCGGTACTTTGCCTGCGCGTGACTTTAAGCTCGTTTTGGGCGCTCATAATCTATTAAACACCGGAAATCAAGTGCCGATTACGCAAATCAAAGTCCATCCAAGATATTCGGTGAACGGCCACCACAACGATATCGCGCTCTTCAAGCTGTCCGAACCGATCAACTATGTCCGCATGCAGAACGTGTCGCCCATATGTCTGCCGACGCCAGACTTGGCCAACGTGGCGGCCGGCACGCCGGCCGTTTTGGTGGGCTGGGGCACCACCTCGGAAGGGGGTCGGCCGAGCGCTGTGCTGCGTCAGGTCGAGGTGCCGATCGTCGACAACAGGGAGTGCGCGCGCAACTATGCCGGTATACTCGGGGCCAGCAATCAAATCGATAGCACGCAAATATGCGCCGCTTATCCAAGTGGTGGCAAAGATTCGTGTCAAGTAATTGCTTTTATAATTAATTGCGTGCAATCATAGCGTATGTAAAAAATTAAGTTTTGATGTTTAGGGCGATTCGGGCGGTTCGATGGCAGTACAGGCTGGTCCTAGAAATGCCTACTCTCAGGTCGGCATTGTCTCGTTTGGTAAGGGATGCGCTCAGCGAGGATTTCCAGGCGTCTACACTCGTGTGACCAGTTATCTCAGTTGGATCGATGAAAATACCAGAAATTAATAATTACTCAATTTTTTAACTCACGAGTCAATAAAATATCAATAGAATGAAAACAAATAGAAGAAAGTTAATTGAAATTATTTAAATAAAATTATTGAACTTTTTAAAAATTATTTAATTAATTTGTTAAGAATATTTGACAAAAGTCGTTAAATAAAAGTTTTTAAATGATTTTGATTAAAAGATCTAAAGCATAATATTTATTAGTTAATAGAATTTTAAATATGTATTTTAAATTTTGTATTTTAAAATTTTTTTAAAATTTGCAATAAGAATAAACAAGTAAATTGTTGGCTAACCCTAAGATAATATGCTATTTAATAATTTAAGATACTCAAGCATTTGATTTAATCATAATTGCTGCTGAAATTAAAATAATCTTAATTACAATGATTAAAAAGCACAACAAATTATCTTTTTGATTATAAATATACGTAGTAGTGACCGAAAAATGACTCCATTACTGTGAAATGGTAATGGTATTGAAAAAAAGTTTCCGGTGATGGAGAGGTATTTAATTTTAAAATTTTCCTGTAATAGAAATTACAATAAAAATTTTGTAAATAGGAAAAGTCTCATACTTCAGTAAAAATTATTTATACCTTACATATAACAACATAAATATACAATAAAGTTGATGATTAAAAATTAAATTTTGTCTGTAAAAATTAGATGAGCAACAATGTAATGCATATCTCTAATTCATTTGACACAATCAAATTTATAGTTTTAAATGATTTAGTTTAATAATACATATTTTTGTTAATTTATCAATATTGAGAAAACATTAAATCACAACCATTGAAATTTTAATGTTCACAACAATAAAAAATTTATTAAAATATTTTCATATACTTTAAACCATATGAACAGAAATTAAATGGCGGCACCTTTTATTGAGACTAAATGGCAAATCAACCGGATTTCGATTCTCCCGTTTTCGATCTGACATATCCTCTGAACATTTCGACCGGTTCTTTGTTAACCTCGTCATAATAAGGTAACTCAGTTTTGAGTCGATTACTCCAATTGCTCACATTCTTGTATTCGCTTATATCGTAGTCGAATACCTCTGCGAATGACAGACTGGCCAACACGGAAAGATCGGCTAAAGTGAACTCATCTCCAGCCACATAACTATACTTTGCCAACGAGTCGTCCAGTAGTTGTAGCGCTTCTTTAACTTTCTTTTCCTTTTCCGGATCCAAGTTCGAGAGTGTCTTTCCTTCGCGCAAAATCGCCACTAAGTATTCGCCGAGCGATCGGTATAGCGTTCCCAAATCAAACTGAAGCACGCGATCCACAACTGCTCTCTTTTCTGGATCTATTGGGTATGTCAGCGAGTCTGGTGCGTAACGATTGGCGAAGTATGTCATTATAGCACGACTGCCGCATTCAATAACGCCGTAATTAATATTATAAAAAAATTATGTCACAGTAATTGTTTATAAAATCATTCATACCTTTCCCATAAAATAAATCCCTTGTCGTTAATTGTCGGCAGACAATGTTGAGGATTCATTTTGACAAACCATTCCTCTTTTTGCTCGTCTATTAGTTTCCGTAGTAATCGCGTGGAAATTGTTATGAAATTATTATTTATTTTAATTAAATAAATTTTACCTTTTAATAGGTCGACAAATTTTAGATTGAGTTCAATGTTAAGATGTTTAGCGGCCATAATGACAGCTCTGCACGGAGGACTCGGAGGAATGAAATACAAATCGATTGCCATTTTTTAATATTTTCACAAAATTTTTGCAAACATTAACTGTAAATATTGTAAATCTATTTATACGCGATAATGGAATAAATAAAAGATGATAAAAGTGGAGGTCATATACTTTTTAGTTGACTCCCATTTATACATGTATTTAAAAACTTAATTATCTAAATGTTGTTATAATAATATTTATTATCGCAAGTAAACAAAAGCATGAATTTAAAATATTAATTAATACTAAATAATAATATTCGAAATTTGAAAACTTTTAATTAATGTAATAAAAATATACTGTATTCATGACGTTAATTATTTTACAGTTATGATCATATGGCGCCCCTTAGAAATAATCTTATCTGAACATAAGTGTAAAGACAAAACAAAATATTTATGATGTAATTGTTTAGAACTTTTTGTAATAATTTGTTTAATTCTAAATATTGTTAAAGTTTTTAAGTTATTTAAAAGTTAATTAAAAAAATTTAATTGCGCTTTATTTTATTATTCATTATTAAGATATAAATAAGTGAAAGCAGAATTAATGTAACTTTTGTTTTAAATGAGATATTATTGCTTAAAGAATTGCATACTAGATTAAACACAGTTTAATACTATTTGTCGATTTTAGATTTTTAAAAACCCTTAAACAATATGTGTAAATTAATAGGTTTTATACAATAAACAAGATAGGCATCTATAAAAACAATTTTTATGTTGAAATGTGTTAAATAATTAAGTATAAAACGTATAAAATTTTATTTAAAATTGATAAATTTGGTATATTGCAAACTAATTACTAATTATTAAAGAAATAGTCTAAACGTGTGGGACATATAGTGTTATGCGAATTTTTTTCTTCGATTATAATCAAACATTTGCTCCTCTAGTGTTTGTTTATATTTAATTTGGGTTAATTAAAACTTTAGTGGGATGTAAGCGCTTGTTTTGCTTCACGCTTTAAGTTTTCGTTATTTATTTGTTAGAATGGTATTGTTATAGTTTTTTTTTATAATTTTTAAAAATCGTCATTAAGCTAACATTTAACAATACTTTATTATTAGATTACCATAAACATACATTTGGTAGCTATTATTGGACCACTTGTCCAAATTAAAGGATATCTTTGACAGAAATAATATGTATCAAAATCGGTAATATTTTGAGGCCGATTGTCTCACTTCTCACTGCCATTATTTAAGAAAGAAAATTCTCTCTAAAAATATTAATGAACGATAAATATATTTTTAAAACGATAAATATTTTATGATTTGTAGTTATATGAAAGGCGCGTTATTAACCATAAGTTTTATAAGTTTTAAAAGGTCATGATATGGACCACCAATGTTTTCTGAACCGTCAGCTTATAACAAGTCTACTCATATTTTTGAATTAAAACTTTCAAAAAAGTAATTAACTAATTTAAGTTTAAGAGAAAACTCGATAGAAGATCATATTAAAATTATTATATTAAGGCATATGGAATTTTAAAATAGCTCTATTAGAAGATTAATTACGATTTCTGCTCATAAATATCAATACTATTGAAATTGAAATTAAAGGTTAAGTTTGCTAATACTGTATATGGTCTCCAAGTGATATAAAATTCAATTAGCTATGCTCTCAAGAAAGACTTTTTTGTGTAAAATATTTATAAAATAAATATTGATTTGCCAAACAAAGAGATAAATTCTTAACTAATCTTCCAAACAAGTAAAGTCAATACAATACATAAATGGTTGTGTGGGTTACTGTTCGTAATTGTTGTGTTGCGGAGGGAGAGATGCAGAGATCTCCGCCCCAACCAGTCTCGAAGCGAGCAGAGTGTGAGACGAGTGTGTGCGCTGTGCGAGTGTTGGCCTGAGTCTGACAGCAGTCTCACAGTCTCAGCACAGTCTCACTGCAGTCTCGCGAGAGTCAGTCTCACAGTTGGCGCGCATCACGAACTGGTCAGTCGAGTGGAGTGCCATTCAATGCATTACGCGCTCGCTATAAGTCAACTCCATTTCATGAGAATGTATGGCAAACAGTCGTCCAGCGATCACAACATGCTCTGCCCTTTGCAGTCGTCCGCGACCGTCAAAGCGGGAATCGTGGCCGGCATTGGCTGCGGCTGTAAGAGAGCGCGAACCACGAGAGTCACCAACAGATGGACAGTATTGGAGCGCCGAAAGCGTCGGCGAAGGCTTCGTCTGCGCGAATACCGACGCCTGCACGACAGCGTGCCGTCGATCGCGCGCCGACCGGTCTCGAAGCTGACGATCATCACCGAAGCCGCGCGTCTCATCGATCAGCTCGAGAACGCTGTGCTCAACAAATTTCAATCGCAAGGAATTCCCAACTGTTTGCGGGGTAAGCATAGTGTTGGCGATGTTTTGGCATATTGTTGTCATTTTATATCATTTAATATGCGATTGTATGCCCTTCTGTGCGATTCGAGCTCACCATTCGTTAGCATATAGTTTCAGTGTTGGTCTCATTTTTAAAAATGCTCACTAAAAAGTGTGATTTACTCTATTATGATTATAGTCTAAACTCATTTAAATGCATATGATTAGCATTTCATAACATTTGCAAACACAACACGCGCTGCAATCAAAGCGGAAATCTATTATTATTGAAATAGAGTGCATGTCTGGTTTGAAATTTTTTAAATTATGGTAAACATTAACTATTTTGATACTCAATTAATTTGCAAAATTAACAAAATTAACTAATATTTAGGGCGTATTAATGCTATAATAATTAAAAGTAGTAGTTTGAGTGCGTTATACGAGCGTTAGTCTTAATAATGGTAACAGAAGCTCGACTGCGATGCGTTAGCAAAACAAAGATTATGAATACCACCTGTTTTTAGTTCTCACGGTATGAACACTTTGTGATGCGTTTCGCTATTTATTTCTTGTGCTGTTAGCTGTTTGATGGCAATGATGGCAACGAATGGCAAACTCGTTCTGCAGTGGCGCTAAAGTGCCTATATTTACATAACATGTTTTTAACATTCTTTGCATATTTCTAATCAAAATGAGTATCCGCTCAGGTCTTGTCTATAAATTTATTGACTGTCTTTTGTCTTGTTTTCTCATTTTGTGTGTCTTTGTTTGGGAGGTATACAGATCTGTATATCACTCGAAACGTAGGAATTTGAGATTACCCTCTGTTAGGTGTGTATCCATTTTATCTCATAATTGCAAAGTAATGTGGAATCTAATGTTATTTCAGGTCAGATTGCATTCCCATGTTATGCTACTTTTCAAGCCATTAATTTCGAGTCAAATACTGTGAAATATAAATACTTTAAACGACGCGTACGTTTTTTGTTCTGTTTTCACATATTTTGTCTGCCCATTACCACGACTGACCACATGTTTTATCTAATTTCGTATCACTTGTTAGACCATATGGGGATGGAGTGGAGTCGAGTGGCGGAGAGAGAGAGTGTGTGTGTGAGAGATGCATGTTTTAATGAATTGTGGATACGGTTAGGCAGAAATGTGTATACTGTGACGAATGGAAAAAATGCAATTTCATTCGGTTTTCATTGATTTGATAGTTGTGATCAACAAAAAGTACAGATGGGTTTCGTCTGCACAAAATGTGTGCGCCAGAGAGTGAATGAGTGAATGAGAGTAGAAGAGAAGGATTTCTGGTTTCAAATGTCTGTCGATGTGGACATCTGTGATGTGACTGTTTATAATGAAAAGTTGTCTCTCTTTGAGTAAAGCGATGCTATGTTTATGTAGAGCGCATTACTGTTACAATTGACTGTAGAAACATATTACACATATTGCGAACAGCACTTCACACACGTTTTCAAGTGTCAAATCACAGTCCATATGACGACCAGTTGTGGCACTCATGAGCGCTCATTTTGCACCCAATTTGCGTTTTTACTATCATTTCACGCTAACTGTAAAAACATTACTAAATTGGCTCTAAAGCAGAGCTAAATTATTAGCTCTCCGTAATGGGAAAGATTATATCGAAAAAGATAAATATGGGAGAGTTCGGCGAATCATTCAAAACAGCCTATCATTCACCGAATCTGTGATGAACTTGTCATCGATAGCCAAATGTTATCTATATGTGCACAAACGCTAACACAAACCTAACACAACACAACTATATTTATAACATATTTCTAATCTACTTCTAACATATTTCGCCAAATTTAGCTTCAATTCTAGCTTTTCATTAGTACGAAAACCGCCATCATTTTAACTCTTTATGCCAAACGAGAAAATAATAACGTAATAATAATGTGAGACTTTTTCTTATTTCTAACAACATTTTTCTAAGGATAATAAAATGCTTTAATGTTTAGCGTAACAATGGTTCGGAGAAAGTTGTTTCATTCTCGTATTTAAGCTGCAGTTTACAACTAATAACTTATAGCTCTGTTGTGTCGTTATTTGGTGATACCTGTTTCAACTTCAAAGCAATAAACTTTGCACTTTTAAATTGTTGAAATAACAAAAGAAATAATAGAAAAATCTTCAAAAATCTTTCAAATGATAGTACTTTAGAGCAGTTAAAATCGCACTTTTAAAATATATATATAGTGTATATTTAGGTTTAGTGTGAAACACTGTCACTGGAAAATCTCATTTTCAGATAACTTGAGGAAAATGAGTGCGAATGGAATTCGGCATAAATTGAGATCAATTTATAGGCGAGTTATTGTTGAAAGTGTTGCAAACAGACAAACACATGCATGCATACAGTCTTGACATTTCACAATTTACTGTTTAGAGTCTAAAGTTCTTTTATCAACAATTTAATGGCAAACAAAACACATTTTCAACGGAAATCTTATTAGTTTGGCTCACTATGTGTTGTGCGTGTGTTTATCTACAAATAAATTTATCTCAAAAATGTAAGAAACGTCAAACTGAATCGCTTTATATCTGAATCGATGTTAACCTAAAACAAGTAATACCGCAATAATCAGTTGATTACTGCGGACAAATATTTGAATGATTGTTGTTATCGTAGATAATAACTTGCTTTAAGTATGAAATTCTCTCAAAATTAACGCGTGTAAGTGTCAAATACTAAATGTTAAGTATGTTGAGTGAGCTCTGCGAGTCAGCTATCGATATGCATGTCTATCTGCAAATTTCACGTTTCAAATGAATGGCGAACTGACTAATTGTTCACTTTGAGCGTTATTGAGAGACTGCAGTATCCGCTCAGCACTGCCAGAGAGATATGTAACGTTATGTAACGCTAATTTATTTATAACCCGTTCAAGAGTTGTGGCACTTGAAAGGAATTTGTGACACAAAATCACGTACTTTTACGTGTTTCGCCGTTCATTGTGTTTCGCGTCAACACAATTCGTTGTGCAGCACAACACAGCACAACGTTAGTTACAGTTTTGCATTTCTAATCATTTCTCACCACAACTTACACAATGAGTGAAGCGATTCTAGCATTACTCTCACCTCCTGATCAACCTTTTCTGGTTAATGATGCATATTTAAGCTAAATGTCACTTACTGTGACTTACTATGACTTTCCAACTTAGAGCTAACATATGGACTACAATAGCCATAACTGTATCGCTAAAACGCATTTCAGGCCATTCAAAGAGGTTTATCGCCCACACTTGTGTCACAGTATAGCAGTTTGAATGCAGTTTCAATTGTGGCCAAATAACTAACGCTGACAAGCGCTCACTAAAATGCGTTGAGAACTAAATAGTTAACTTTTAAAAAGTGCTCTTTCCGTTTAGCCATACCATTAAGCAGGTGCTCGAGAAACAAACAGCACAGCTATGTGTGTGCTATGTGTGCGCCATTCGTATACAGCTCTGCCCTTTTTTGCATCCAAACTGCATAAAAGTACAGATCTGTACACATCTTTTGTATATATGCCTCACTTTCGCATTTTTTTCTCATCGCTCTCTTAAAACATTTTCCCATAACATAATCATTTGTTGTGTTATAATATTAGGTGCGCTGATCACGCGTTGTGTTTTTTTCATTTTTATTTTTCTGCTTTATAATCACTTTGCACGCAAACTTATATAACACGGTATGTCATCTGCAATACATTGTATACATATTCTTGCACTTCGCTTAATGCTATTAAGGATCGGCATTCGCTCGCTCGACAGCAAATACAATATCTAATTAAAAATGTTGAAAAGTGTGCGCCAATAAGTGAGTGCTTTCACGAGTTTGTTAAGTTTGGACGGACTCGACACTATCCTTGATGAGCATCATCTCAAACATTTAAAACAAAGAATCTCAGCTTAACTTACGAGTTAGTGGTTTCGTAATTGTAAACTTCAATTATTTGCCACCTCATACCTCATACTCTCATGCCTTTTAAGCATTTATAATAATTTTAGCAATGATTTGATAATGTCATCATCACAGGTGCGGATCGAGCTCTATATCCGCCCTCAATTTGCTTGTTTTTCTTAACTATTTTTCAACATTTTGAACGTGAATCAAATTTTCTTCTGTTTGTTGGTTTTCACTGTATTTTAATTGCAGCCGTATTTCATTATTTTTTCAACAAAAAGAATATATATTTATCCTATTAATCAACAATTTTAATGAATTTTATTTTTATTGTGAAAACTTTGTTTTCTGGTAAAATGATTTACATTTATTAATATTTTGATTTAACGATTTGAGCTTAAATCCGGACAGAAAGTTGGGAAAGAGTAACTTTAAAATAATGATTTTTATTTATTATTTTTAAATCGTTAGCAAATTATGTCAATAATTTTTGAAATTTTATATTATTTGTTATAATAAATTTTGATTTTATTTACAGATATTAACTATCAAAAAACGGGTGGCAATCAGTTAACGGTTGAAGACGTTAAGAAACTTATCGGACAACTAATGCTAAAAGAAAAACCACAGAAATCAAAAGCATTTATTATTTAAAAATATAATATTTAAATTGAAGTTTGAAGATATAAATATTTTACATATTAAGTCACTTATTGTTTGATAATTATTTAAATTGTACATACTTTGTATATCGTAAAGTGCCTTCAATTCACTATTAATATACCATATAATTGTTACTCAGAATCTAAATGACTGCATGGCTTGCCATGAAGTTGAATGAATTGAATGAATATCTGTGTAATTATATGTGGCATTTCGTGTCTTAATAAATGGTTTATTTAATTAATTAAAAACTAATCATTACAAAAATATTGTGTCGTTTATTTGAATTTATAGAAATATAACTTTGAAAAATGCATTTACAGTAAAAGTTTTTAATTTTTTTATTTCTAAAAAAAATTACAAAAGAACATTTTACACATTAAACACATCTCTCTGTTGATAATAAAACGATTTATTACTTTGATTTTATAACTTTTATCGATCAAAATACTTTGTAATGAATTTTTTTTCAATTGTGCAATTGGCTAATAATGATGTTATTGCGTAAACTTTTCCAAACGTAATTTAGTCCCATATTTTCCCATTCTGGGGATTATATGATTTAAATTAACTAAAATTGTGAACTCAGATAATATATGAATATACGTAATGTCTTTATATATAGTTGATTAATCAGTTAATATTGAACGCTTAAAGAATGTTGTGAAATAAGTAACTTATATTTTACAAATTAAGCACATTGTATAAATAATTGATAATTGCTAATGAAATAGAAAACTTATTAGAAACAGAGTACATTAGTTTGTGTGCGCTAAGTGTGTGAGTTTATAAATGTCAATTTCAACGAGAACTTATTTAACTTTAGATGTTAAAACAAAAATAATCCAAGCCATGGAAAACAAATCAAAATATAATTAAACTCGATTGACCATATAATTGGGATAGAATTTACATCACAGTTGTGCAAAAGCTTTGTTCGCATTGCTAGCATTTTTTTGCATTTTGTGTCAAAAAACACTTGGCTTGTCTGCATTTACAAGACTAGGCGGGTCAATGAAAACAATGTA
>JAQIYA010001908.1:0-11215 GCA_034699355.1 Microtritia minima
TTACGAGTAAATACAATAAGCTTAAAGCAAAAAATTCTTCAAAAAGCAAATACTCTAATGATATCGTATATCCAGCAAAGCGACACTTGTAAACAATTTTAGTGTTTTAGTTTTGAAAAATATTTAAATTAACATAAAAAATTTATCGATATTATTATACACTATAATAGTGAAACTAAGATCACAAATAAAATATTTTCGTTGTTCGCCTAAATTTATATTCAAATTTAAAAGCATAATTCAATAAAACTATACTATAAAATAATATTATTTTCATTATAATAAATGTTGAATGCATACATTTATTTAAGCAATAATGGATGAGTTAAAAATAGTTATTATAAAACAATAATCAATAGAGATATACGAGAGCTTAAGTGCAATGGAAAGCTAATGGAAAGTGCAAAAGCTATCTATAATTGTTGCTTCACTAGCCTTTAGCCCAACATTAGGCTCACATCAACTTCTTTATTACGCTTTACAGCATTGTTGAACTCGTGTGTTAACTTATTTTCAAGATTCGCATTGTTTGCCATCTCTTCACTTAAGATAGCATTGATAACTGTGAGTGAATGCGAGTGAATGCTAGTGAATGTGTGCGTCTATTGCTTTCAATAGCATTTGCACATTCTATCTGTAGTTAAGTTTACAAATGTAGTGTTAGTGTGTGTTCACTGCTGACACACACTCACTGAGATTCGTGATCTTTTCACTATGGATTATATCAACATTTGTAAATCAAATTTACTTTTTCATATTGTAATAAAGTATTATTTTAAAAATGTAGTGAAAAAGTTTTACACAAATTAATTGAAAATTTTTATAACTCGGGCTTATATTTTTTAAATCACTTTTTTTAAATAAAATTTTATAATAAAATTTATATACAATTTAAATTTATATAGAAATTTAATATTAAAATAAATTAAAATGTTTTAATTGTTTGCAGGTTATATTATATAAAATATCAGTTAATCAGTTATTTTTATTTAATTATAAAAATTAAAAATTTATTATTTGTGTTTTGATAGAGTATTTAATTAAAAATTATTTAAATGTATAATATAAATTAAATTATTGACAAATTTCACTTTACTTTTAATATTAGTCATTAAAATAATAGTGAATAAATTTGTGAATAAAATTTTAATTTTAAATTAAAATAAGAAATAAATTTTTTCTTAAAAGTTAAAATTATATTTTAGCATTTATTGAGCAAAAATTTCTGAAATGAACGATTGATCTAAAAATATGGGTTTGAAGAGCATAGAGAAGTGTGTGATAGGAGTAGAAATTAGTGTTGAATGCATTGGTAAGCATTGCTAAAGCATTAGTGATGAAACCTTTGTTTGGCCGCAATTGTGTTGCTCTGATTGCAGTGCTTCGCATCGCTATTAAGTAGACGACGAGCGGCGCAAGAGTTGGGCGACGGTTGCGGTGTTGATGCTTGTGTCTGGTGGTGGTGTGGCGGCAGGAGTGGCAGGCATGGAGTGTCCACACCTGCTCAACGGGACGAAGTTCACGAACCCGCACCTCAAGACGCTCATGGAGTCGCTGGACTGCCAGTGCTTCGAGTGTTCGGTGTGTAAGTCCAAGAAGAGCCTCTGGATGTGTGTCCACTGCGGAGTCGTGAACTGCGGCCGATTCGTGAGCGGACACGCTCTGCAGCACTACGAGCACAAACCGCAGCACTCGTTGTGTTTCGATTGCGATACTTCGGCCGCCTTTTGCTACGCCTGTGATGACTATGTGATGAATGATACGCGATCTCGTCATTTACAACAGCTTCGAAACAAGTTTAAGCCAAAAAGCGATTCGGAAAACATATCTCGCTCTGCACTGCAGGCCAACAAATCGACGCGTGTCCGCAAGAGCGACACCACTGAAAACGAGCAAAAACCTAAAGTGAGCAAAAAAATATCGGCTAAACAGCGCTTCTGTAAGGCGAGGACTTCGGGTCTGAGAAACTTAGGCAACACTTGCTTTATGAACGCAGTATTACAATCGTTAAGTAATATTCAACAGTTTAGCTGTTATTTCAAACAATTGCCGGCATTAGACAAACATCGATGGAATGGCAGTCGCAAAGCTGTGGTCTCTTCGCGTCGCATGACTGAGGGAGACGTGCTTTTGGCTGAAGAGTTGAGAAAAACACTCGTATCTCTTCGGGAGGGCAGCAAATCTGCCATTTCTCCCGAATCCTTGTTTGCTGTGATATGGAAAGTGGTTCCCAGATTCAGAGGCTATCAACAACAAGATGCCCACGAATTTTTGCGATACATGTTAGACAGACTCCATACCGAACTGTTAGGCATTCTTCCCTATCCCACGAGAAATCATAACAATTCGCAAAACATGTATTTGTTGCCGACCGGAAAATCAACAATAGTTACCGCCATATTCGGCGGTGTATTGCAAAACGAAGTCACTTGTCTCGTATGCGGCAATGAATCGAAAAAACACGATCCATTCTTAGGTCTTTATTGAAATGGTTTTCATTAACAATAATAAAAGTTTTGTTTTATCTCATATCTTTAGATTTATCGTTAGACATTCCTCACGTGTGCTCACTTAAAAATGGGTCGAACGAAGAAATTGTCACCAAAAGCTACCATTTGTTTGGTACTAAAATATGATTATTTAAATGTTTGTTCATATATAAGAAGCATTAATTCTGAATATTTCTGAATATAGATTGTCTTTCGAGTTTCACAGAACTTGAAGAACTCGCCGAAACTGAATATTACAATTGTCCGAATTGCAAACAAAAACAAAGATCTACAAAACGCTTTTGGATTCGTAGATTACCAAATGTAAAATAAATTATACAAATCATATAAAATGTTTACTATCTTACAAATTAAACAAACAAATTTGAAGTGTATATAATAAAAGCAGAAATCATCGAAAAATGGTATTTTACAGGTGCTCTGTCTTCATCTAAAACGATTTCGTTGGAACAACTATTTTAGGACTAAATTAGACACTTTTGTAAATTTCCCTCTCAATGGCCTCGACATGAGTAAATTTGTTTTGTCTAACATGGTATATATGAATAGAATAATACAATTAATTACAATTACAATTACATTGAAATGAAATAATTGATGCATTACAGCACGAAACTAGAGGTAATGCTTGCGGCAGTACTTTTTACGATTTAGCAGCAGTTATTGTTCACCACGGAAACGGTGCAGGTTCTGGACATTATACTGCTTATGCAACTCATGAAGGTTTGTAATAAGTTTCAAATTAATTTTATAATTGATGACTCATTAATTGATATCATTAATAGGATGCTGGCATCACTTCAATGATAGCAGTGTCACAATTTGTGATGAAGAGACAGTATCACAAAGCAAAGCTTATATACTGTTTTACATAAGACGAGAGCTCAATTTAACTCCACTTAGCTTGTAATTCAGTTCTGATACAAAAGTTCGTCAAATCTGTGCTCAAAACTATTTTTCTAGTGCTATGTATTTGTAACTTTTAAATTAGTATTCCAATCAAAAGAAAATTAATAAAAGAACAATTGTATATTAATATTTATGAAAAGTTTTATTAGTATTAAGTTAATTATGTTAATGGCTGTAAGAAATTTAAACAATCATCACGACTCGAGTGCAACTTGTCTTGATTTTTGTTTTTTGACTTTTTCTGTATCGTCGACAACTAGAAATATGAATTATGGTTAAATTAATTTATAGCATAATAGTTATTAAATAAGTATGTGCAGATAAATTGCAAATAATTATATTTTGAATTTAAAACAATGAAATCAAAATAAATACAGCATATAAAGGAAAATAATGAAAGATTAGCATCTATTGAGATCTTACTTTCTTGTTGAGGCACATCAGGCAAATGAATAGTTTGTGTAATGCCGAGCATATCATTTAAATCACTTAAAAGACTTTGTTCGTCCTGATCGGCATTCATGCCAAGCAAGAGCTCATCAATTTCCTAATTTGCAGAAATGATATTTTAGTTAAATTCGGTTAAACATATAACTAAAAAATTCATTAAAATAAATATTAAAAAAGAACAAACTCTTTGTTTGTCAATTCCTTCTTTAGTCTCGTCTAGAATGGACTCGATTTGTTCAATTGATAATATTTGGTGCAACTGTTGAAGCGCTTGATTGCCGGCTTTCAGTCCTTCCACTACTGTTTTCTCCACTTCAGAAAACTCTATATCCATCGCAAGTCTTTCTAATGTCATTAATTGGTTGTCAGTCTTATCCAAAACGCTTTCCATATATTTCTTCTTTTTTAACAGTAATAATGCTTTACTTGAATTAAAACAATTTAAGTGTCATTAAATAAATAATTATGTAATTAAACGAAATTTGTTTACTCTTTTCTATTATTTTTCATTAATTGTCGCGCAATTTCTCGTTCGTTCTCCAACTGAATCAATATTCTCTTCTGGTATTGTTTGACTCGATCTCTCTGTTGCTTCAATTGCTTCAACAATTTTAATTAAATTACATTATAATTACAATAATAACAAAGCAATGCAATCAAAATGCAATACCAATATCGCTCTGTCCTGTTCGGTCACTATCGGCTTCTTCTTCGCCGCCTTCGGCTTTCCAAATATATGTCCCATTGTGTGTCACAATGTGTGTCACAGTGTGTCCTAATGTTTGTCACAATCTGTTAACTCATTTCAAATCAAAATATCTACTATTATATTCTGAACACTATTATCGGCGAATTTATTAGCGTTTGTTTGCATCACTCGAGGCGTCATTTCTGACAGCTGTCAACTCACGTGACGTCACTCTCATATCTGATATCTCATATATAATAATAGTTATCGTTACACTAATTATTACACAAATTCATAATTGTATTCAAATGTAAGTGTATTTACAATTACTATTATTAATTAGCAATTAATTAATTTAATTTTAGGGCCGACTATTGGAAATCGTTGCCTAAAAAGTATTGCGAAATATGCAAGTGTTGGTTCGCAGACAATAAAGCGGTTGGTTTTACAAAACGATATTCACTCATATTAACTCATTTAAATGATATTTTAATACATTTTACAATAATTATAATTATTATAAACAGAGCGTGGAATTTCATGAGAGAGGATTCAATCATCAAATTAATGTTAAGAAAAAACTGCGTGACGTAAGTGTGGATTGTTTTATCGATTGTTTTATTTGATTTCAAATCAATTGATATGTAATTGTTTGGGCTTATGGTTTGAGTGCTGAATATGATTAATCTTTACTTTACCCTTAAAAGTCTGAAACCTAACGTTAAGAATGATCACAAAGATTAAAATGATTGTTGTGATAATTCTTAAATTCTTAAATCTAAAAAATTTAAGATGATTTAAAGTGATCACAATTAATACTTAAATGTATAAATGGAAATATCAATATTTAATTATACAATTTTTATTTTAATGATATTTTCATAAAATATACTTGATTTTTAGATACAAAAAAAGGGAGCGAAACAAGAAAGAGAGCAAATGAAATATAATACTGAAATGATGAAAATTGAAACCCAAGCGCTTAAAGCATTTCAAAAAGATGTATTACAAAATCCGGAATTAGTTAAAGAATTTTCAGCTAATAAACCATTAGTAAAAAAGCAAATCGAGAGTAAAGTAAGTGATAATTCATATTCTCGTGGAAATCGATTCGGAGACGACCAAAACGATACCGAAGAAGAGAGTAGAACTCTGGTTTTTGGACGGGAGAGAGCTCTCGACACGATTGCCAAACAGTTTGAGAAAAAGAGCAAATGGTTAGAAGCAAAGACTGCTGAAGGAAAATCTTATTATTGGAATAAAGAAACTAATGGTTAGTTGAAGTATTTGCTGAAGTATTACTGTAATAGACATTTTCAGAATAACTAATGTAAGCATTCAAAAGGAAAGGCATGCCGAGTCTAATGAAGTCGGAAAAAAGGCACATTCGGCTCGCAATGAACGGCAGGTGTCGATCCAAGAGTCGGTCAGAATCGATAAAAAGTCCAGATTCGGCAGAGTCGTCATGCCTTTGAATGCCTTTCCCTTTGAATACTTATGTTAATGTATTCTAATCGGGAATCGTGTGAACCTTTAAAAAGCGATTATATTAATATTCGTTTTAACGTGAAAACTTTTATGTTATGCAAATTTTTTGAACAAACTTAAATACACAAAATAAATTTTAAATGAAAATATTACATTATTTAGACAAACAAAAATCAGTAATTAAATATCGTTTTTTAAATATCGAAGAATACATTACTATATTTAAAAATATTTTCTTATTTGGATAATTGTTCGAAAGCAGTATTATTTTCATAATTAGAAAATAATTTCTTGACGAATAAACGTTAGCTACAATTCCTGAACGGGAAGGAACTGAATTATCTCAATTAATCTCTAGCAATACCTGCCTTTTCTGCTAATGCTTGCAATAACAAATCTGGTAAATCACGTCATATCAACAATCTATCACTAATTGAAATTATTTATAGATACGCGATGGAAAGCACCAAAATCTGGATTTTTATCATTAGAAGAGCAAAAGTTCGCGCCAACTAATTCTCATAGCGAATCAAATACTTGCTTTAAATATGATCCCTATGGCAAATGGCATACAATCAAGAATCAAGCGTTTGATGATAAGATGATTGATCTTCAATTACCTGACCAACAATTACCATCATTTTGTGCTACGATTGACGTGAAAGAGTCCAAAGTTAAAGTGAACTTTAAAGAAAAAACTGTTGATTCAACGAAATGGAGTGGAAGTGATACAAGCAATACGAAAATTGCATTTAAAAAAAGAAAATTAAATAATGACAATTTGCGCACTTCTCGACACCGCTCTGACAATTTGGACGACAGCTGAATATATTTAGGGCTCGATATAATCTTAATCCAAATAAAGTAAACAAAAAGTTTTAACAAAATGTATTAAATAAAGTATAAGTTTATTTCATAAACATTTCAAAAGCATATATAAATGAATATGAGAGCGAAATGCGATATAATGAACAATTAATTTAGATATGTATTTAATTTAAATACTGTCGTGTCAGTGATATTTAATCACTATATATATAACTTTATGTTACATTTTTAATAAAACAAATAATTCATTAATTAAAATTAATAAATGTTAGGAATGAGTGGTGAGAGGCATTCCCGCGAGTATTATTTGTCTTAACTGAGGCAAACATTTGCGTAACACCTCGACCGCCACCAACTTATCGCCTTGAAGTGGACGAACTCCGCTCCGAACGAACGCATCCTCGTGTAACCTATTCATATATTTAATACAACTTAGTTTTTATATAAATTTAATAATTAGTGATCGAAAAATATACTATTAAAAGTAAAAATATTAATGTAGTAATTTTGTCATATATTTGACTAAATTTCAATTTCTAGCTTAAATAAATTGTAGATTTGTCTTCTTATAAAGATATAGAGAGTGCTTGACTCGGACTTTACATAAAGCGTGTAAGCGGTTCAACACAAACATAATCACAATCTGAAAGTGATTAAATCATCTTATTTTCATATATAAAGTAAATCCCAACTATTAATATAACGATTTTTCATAATTTCTAAGATATTAAAAGCAATAAGTTTTGCAATGATTTTATTAGCATATTAATCAATTCATTTAATAAACCAATGCTAAAATTTAATAATTTAAATTAGTAAATATTGTCATAAATAAACATATTAATATAAACCAATAAACATATATAAAAATTTTATAAATACATTAAAAACTAAAATTCTTTTCTTAACAATTTCCTGAATTATTAAAAGATCCCAAGATTATTTAAAAAATTTTACAATTTTGAAAAATGGCACTGTAAATAATGTTTATACAAATAATTTTAAAATAATAAATCTTAAAATAAATCAAAATGAATTCATTTATTATCTTCGCTTAACTTCATTGCAGGTTTTCAATTATTAATGTTATCGATTGTAAGCCCTTATAACCCTTCCACACCCGATATATCATTGCAATCAAAAATTGTTAATAAGTTTTATTAAAATTTATTGTTTGTTAATTTGCACATTAAAAGATTGATGCAAAATTTTAAGATAAGAATAAAATCAGTTTTAAAAGAAAGTCTCGATCTTTAATCATTAGATTTAACAAATAATAAAAATAAATACTATTGAAGCTAAAAAAATAAAAATAAACATAAAAAGCGCGCAAAGATTGCAAACAATAAGATAAGTCAAGTTGAATACCTCGTGCATTCGTAAAGCTTCACTTGAAGAATCTTTTCTAAGATATAATGAGCAGTGAGAATAGAGACTCCTCTAAACATTTTAGTGACCACATCACTGACAAACACTGCCTGATGAGTGGTGTATGGCTTCAAATTGATGGCTCGAAGTCCAATGCCATTGATGTCAACTCTAGTGATTTGATGTAATGACCGCAAAGCATTAGATGAAGTGTTTTGAGATGGTATTAACCAATTAGAGTCATCCATGGATTGATTGGAAGGTCTAGACATTGATGACGACACAGTAGAGAATGGCATGTCTTTATTAGCAGACATTTTATTATTGGAAAGTTTCGATATGGGAGGACTGCACTCTTCGATATGGAGGGGACAAAGAGATGAGTCCCACTTTAAATCGTTTAGAAAACAGAGAGAGTCGTTGGATTGGACCTGAAGGTGTTCGAGGCCTGCGTAGACACACAACATTCGCAGGTAAGACGCGTCCCACTCAGACATCTCCATCTTTTCCACTTTCACTAATAAGACACTGTGCTGTACCAGCGATTGCGGCACATATTTAAACATAGCTTTTGATTCTCTCGTGCTTTTCGAGATGTAAGGAACGATATGAGATCCGGATATGTTAATGAAGCCCAACCACTCAATGCTCGATTTGGCCAAACCGTAAGTAAATATTTCTTTGCTCGTCTCCAAAAACTTATACAATGTTTTCACATCAGGTAAGCAAACGACAACATCTTTAGTGCTGAACGGTTCGTAACCGTATTGATATTCACAATGACTGGCATTGATTTCATTGAGTAGTCGCGCCTCGTTTTCGGTCACGTAATAACTTTTAATGTTAATACAGGAAAACACATTCCACGGCAAGTATGCGCTGAATCTGGCGATGACCTGCACGTCATTCAAAGCAATCAATTGCTTGTGTCAATCGAAGCAATCATACCTTTGACTCAACGATGCGAACGGCAATCAGCTTTTCGTCCTCACGAAGGATGACCGGCAGCGGCACGTCGTTCACGATTTCCCAGCCGAACAGGCCTTTAATGCTGGCACAGTCCACAGCATTGCTTCCCTCCTCCTTCTCGATGCTCTGCGTCACGCGTAATGCAATTCAATGCAATTGCAATGTCAATTCACTCATACCTTAGTGGCGAGAGTGGTCTGTTGCGAGTCGTGTGCGCTCGCAGTCTTCGCCTGCGGTAACGACGTGTTGCTCGACGTCGACGCAAATATGTCGCGAAAGTCTTTGCGCTCTTTCTTCACGTTCGCCGCACTATTGCTGTTCGGCATGTCTTCCAACCACTTCTCTAAGAGACTCGAATTGCGAGTTTGAATTGACATATCCATTGATATGGCGTTAATCACATCAACAAAACATAAATACGTCACTATCGCTACAAATGTGTCAACAAATGTCTCATTAAGTGAGTCAGACGTGAGGCTAACGTTTCATTAGAGATGTCAACTAACGTCTAACAAATTACTGTATTTCAAGTGCAGTTCATTCTAAACATCGTTTTACTCTACTTTAGACATTTTTATTACGTGTATTCATTTATTCTATCAAATATTAAATATTAATGTTTAAATTTTTAAAAACGATATTTAATATATCGTTGTAATCAATAATTTTGGATTTTTATAGTTTTTGCAGGAAATCATTAGTTTTTGAGCCTAAATTTTTATTAGCCTTAACTTAAACTTTGAATTTTATTTTATTAAAATAGAAAATATAAAATGGTAATTCCTTATATAAGCTTTTAACATATATCTCAATTGTCAAATAACGAGCCCCTAACCATTAAACAATAAGCATAAAAGTTTAATAACAATTCATATTAATTTAAATAATAATGAGCCTAAACAAATATTTATAATAAATAAATTGCATTTTTATTATGAACGTTATTTTATTTTAAAAGCAAACATTATTTTAAAAGCAACAAATGCTAATTATTTCATTTAAAATTACTGAGATTTTTAAAATTAAATATTTTAATACATTTTTTATATGAAATTTCAAATTAAAAGTAGATGAGGCATAAAATGTGCGTAAAATTTCCTTTAATGTTAATCAACACTTATAAATTTGGCTTTAATTAAATTTAAATTTAAATTTTATCAGTTTCTTAAGTTTTTTATTTGTGAAAAAGAATTGTTATGTAATATTTTTAAAATTTTAAAAGGGCTAAACTTAGGGTTAAAGCAAACATTTTAACCTAAGGTCAAGGTTAAAGGTTAAATAAATTTTTAACCTATAGGGTTAAAGGTTAAGGAAAATTTTATCCTTTTAACCTTTTGTTCATCTCAAATATAATACAGTTCTTAACAAACACTTCATATCATTGATCCCTTTTTACATGTATTTAAAATTACTTTCTATACGTATTTCTATATGTTTGGTCCCAATAATCTGTTGATATCATTGATTACTTGATATCATTGAAGTTGACATCAATGTTTACTTTTTAGAATTAAGTCTATGAGACAGGGGTTTTGGTTTTTGAATCGTATAATCGGTTACTTGATATGATCGAGATTTATATTATTGGTAACAAACTGTAATCTTAAAGTTTTCAAATTAAAGATAAAATTTATTTGTTTAGAACTTTGTTAACAATTCTAAACATTTGAAGGAAACTATTTTGAAACAAATAATGTTTCATATTTAGTGATTATATGTAATTCCTAATAAATAACTATAAATGTGTAACTATATTATAGTTAAAGTATAAATAAACTGAATCTATAAATGGCGTGATATAAATCTAGTTAAACGTTAGCGTTAGTTAGCGTTTAGACGTAAACGTTAGCAGCAATTGTTGAAGCATTACAAACAGCACTTGCTTTGTATTTATTTTTGAAACACCTCTAATTAACTGTAAGAGTGCAGAGTGTGTACAGAGTATGCATAGATTGAGTCGATTTGAGTATATTTTAGTATATTTGGTTCATTGAATTCATTCAAT
>JAQIYA010001909.1:0-11211 GCA_034699355.1 Microtritia minima
TATTCTTCATTACAATTAAACTTAAAAATGCTTGCTTAGCATTATTTAGCATTTCGTCGGTTAACAAACATAAAGTTTAAGACATTTAGATTAAGATTAAACTTATTTTACTTTGAATTATGATCAGTTATTTAAGATAAATCAATTTCGAATAACTTAGATTAGATTGAGTTCGTTTGATTTAATTTAGGATAATTTAAAAAACACTTTAAGTTATTCAAAACTTAAATTAAATGATATTTGTTTGAGATCTACACTTGAAGTGTTAGAATAACCTCATAATTGATGGCTATAGTATCTATTATTGTTACAATTTTTGACTCTAGCATTCTTGCCATTATAATACTGTAATGTACTTTTATTTTCTTTACGTTTATTTAATTTATAGCGATATCACTTCAAAGCCAACATGCACTTCAATTGTACAACAAGTCCTGTTCTTAAGCAACTATTAACGCGAATACATTCATTATTACGTGATATGTTTACACTCGCCAGTGATCATACATTATATATACAATGTCAGAGAATAACATTTCGTTTAATTTACTCTTGCATTTTAGCTTTATTTGAATTAACAAAAAAACTTTAATTTTTAATTTCAACAATAAATTACTAGTCATTGTCCGCTTCTCTGCTTTAAAAAGCTTATATCTTAATAATATAATTTTCCCCATTATTTTGTTGTCCATACAGTTCATTGTTTAATAACGCTTTGTTTTAAATTTAAATAACAATTAAATTTCAAAACCGTTAATTATTTTATAAGTTATAATTTTTTAAAAATTAATATATTTAACACAACAATAAAAAGTATTGTTGGAAACTTACACACAAACTCACTCAATTATTTTAATAAGTTATAGAGATTTTAAATATAAATTTACAAAATTAATTATTAATAGTCAATAATTACAATTTTATTTGTAATATAATAATATAACTGTATTACTGTAATATATTACCAATAATTGTCATATGCATGTATATTGATATATGAAAATATGTATTTATAAAATAATGCAATTTATTAATATTTAGTTATTTAAATATTCTGATTACTAATTAGGCTTAAAATTGGTTAACATAAACGGGAAGAAAAATATTTACAATAAAATTTTTAAAAATCTATTTAATTAATTTTAAAATTTTAATAAAAATAAAATTACAAACAAAAATACATTTGTAATTACATAACATTATTATTATTTAAAATTTTATTTAATAACAATAAAATATATTCTTATAGAATGCCATTTATTTTAATTATAGATGATGTAAATATGCAAAAATATAGTCTAAATATAGTCTACATATAGTCTAAATATATAAACTGTGAGCGAAATTGATTGTTAATTTTAAAGAAAAAAAAAATAATAATAATAAAATTTTATTTTAGTCAAAAATGAAAATCCCAATAAAATCCCTAAAAATCATAATTCATACCAACATATATTCAGATTAAAGAAGAAAACTTCAAAATAAAAATTTACATTTTTATTCGAACTTAATATCTAACTTTTTAAAGTTTGAATAGAGTTAGAAGATTATCTATCAGACAGTTTTATAAACAAAGATATGAAAATACTTGCTTTGCCACAATTGTAAGTGATATATTTAAACCATTTATTTGAATATTTGAAAAATCTATTTATCCATTCTAATAATATTCTTTAAACAGTCACTTCTACTCATTCTTTATTTTTATTAAATATAAACTTTCAATATTTAAACTCAAGCTCTAGAATGATATAAAATTTAAATATTGTTGCCCTAAAATCCCGAATATAATGTGAGTTATATTATACATTTTGGTGTGACTTTATTCCAAGTTTCTATGTATCTGCACTAAAAATGCACGTGACTTACTAATTACAAGTATTATAAATATTTCTTATATACGAAAATTTTAGTCATTTAGTTTAATGTGGATTATATATAAGTGCATATTATAATCGGGATTTTAGTATATTGCAGTTCATAAAATACTTTAATGGGTAAATATATAGTATTTAGTTATATACATTTGTACATATATTTATAGTCTGTTAAATATTTGTTTTAAATTTAAAAAAAATACAATTTGAATAATTTTGCCAAATGAATACTTTAATATTTTAATATTGATATCTTCTATATTTTTTTTATAAAGTTTTACAGTTATAAGTGAAAGTTAACAAAATAGTATAAATGCAGAAAAACCCAGTCATACGAAGAATAATTATTCATGATTTCAATCTATTTATAGATACTTCAATTTGTCTAAAGAAATCATTTTGAATATACTTAATTCTGGTGTTGAGAGTACAGTGTTTGAACGGTTCATCAAGTCTTTTGCATTACTTATAAAATATAATATTTATATTTCTAAATTTATAAAAAAAATTTAAATTTATAGTTAATATATTTCCATATTAGTCTCGCGTATAGCATAAATTTATTCTTAATCAATTCTAACAAGACTTTTGAAATGTTGGCATTTAAGTGTCAAGTTTTAAATACAGATTAACATTACATATAATAAGTACTAGTAATCGGAAGCTATAAAGTTTAGCAAATTATTCATAATCATTGCTTCTTAAATACTGAGGTATCATGTATTTAATTTCTTTAATGATGTTTTAATTAATTGTTAAATTTTAATTAAGATATTTTCTTACTGTATTTGAAACAAGGGATTAATATATTAAGTGCTTCAATTCTTAAAAGTAAATAAAAACGTTAGAGTAAATTTTAGATATTTAAATTAAAATTAAGGACCTCATAAAATTAAGTATTCAATTAAAATAATACTGCTCAGTGCCAATTAAAATAGACATTAAAATGTATTTTTAAAAATTAAAAATATATTTTAGACTAAAGTACAGCCATTTTAAACATATTATTAGATTTACTTCCATAATGAGCTTAAAAAGGAGCACAAAGATAATAAATATAGGTATTGGTAAATACATGTACCCTAAAAGTACGCCTATAACTCTCGAAATATAAAAAATAATTTTGTAAAAAGTTTAACTATGCGTACTATACACGAGTGCGTGCATACATAAACATAGATTCAAAAAATGTAAAAAAGTTCTAAAAATTTATCAAATTCTTCGTTCGATTAGACATTCTGTAAAGTAGGCATTTTTTATTCGTGTTCGACACAATTTCGGAATAAGAACCACAATTCTTATTTGAATTGTGATTCTTGAAGCATCAATAATTTATTCGTGAAATCTTGCTGTTCTAAACCATAACTTCAAAAATACTTTGTAATGCTCCCCATTGTCGGACTCACTTTTAATCGACATTAAAATCTTGACCATCTTATTGTCATATTCTTAAGTCATTCGTCGACATATTTTTAGAGTGAATTTTCTCCCTTATATAATCCAAAGGTCACCCCCTAAAGAAAAGTGGATGGAAAAGGTTGCCTAAATAGTACCCATTTTGATACACTTTTTTTGACGCCAAAGATGTCCTTTAATTTAGACAAATTTTTCACTCTGTATGGCATACGCTTTTAATTTTCAAAATTTATGTTTAAAATTATTGATATTAACAATTGTAACTCAATAAATTTAATTGATAATTAAATGATAAGCTATATTTCAATGTCGATCTTTAAGACACATTTTTGAGAATAGATAGTTCCTAATGTTTGCTTTAAGGACATGTCTGTCGTCAAAATGTATTCTAAAATAGCAATTATTTCGATTTTCATGGGAAGGGATTAAACATTCGATTATTTAAGGGTCAAAATCCTCAAAAAAATATAAATAAAATCGCAATTAATTATCAAATCTCCTAAAATGAAAGATTGATTGCGTCCATTAGACTATCGCTCAAAGTGTTTCTTCAAGTCTGGTCTGAGCCGACATTGAGGTTATAAATGTTGTGCGTAACAGAATGTGCAATAAATCGTGTTGAAATAACGTATCGTTTAACTCGATTAATCTATCTATATTAAGCATTAAAACTCGCTATTTCTACATAAGCATCACGTCACCAGTGTTGCCAAATTTCAGAGAAAACTAGGCTTTCAATAAAAAAAATATTTATAATTTATCAATATTTTTTCTTTTATCAAATTGTAAATAAATTGCACTTACATATGTATATTTAATTATTCTATAATAATGACATAATAACTATAATTAATTGAAATTAGATTCAGTCAATGTTTACAAATTATTTAAATTTTCTGATTTTATTAATTTAATTAATATTCATTAACTTTTACATTATATGACAAAATTACATAAATTACAAAATTTATTTGGTTGACTCTGGGATAAAATGAAAAGAATAGGAACTGTAAATAAGAACTATAAATCGAAAAGAATGAAAATATCCAATAAATAATGCCATTTTCTGAATTATTTATTCTGTTATTTCGATTTTTAACACATTAATTATATTTTTATCAATCTCTAAACAATACATAGAATTTCCGGATTAGTGACAAATAATATCTTATAATAATGTCTTATAACGTTTTGAAATTTTAAAATTTTTGAAATTACTCTTTATATAAATCACATTTAGACATATTTCTAGACAGATTTGATGTCAAATCTAATTTTAATACTTAAACAAAAATATCAATGAGTTTAAACTCAATGAGTCCAAAACTTGTGTCAAACTATTGTATATTTGGTTTGCTAATTACACATCAATTCAAATTCAGATCTAATACTTATCCATAGATTTAATCCATTTTTTTTGTATTCTGAAAGCATTGATTGAATTAAACAATCATGAAAACCAATAATCATAGATAATGATAACGATTATAAATAAATCCAAATATCAATTATACAAATTGAATTCTCTTTAAAGAAACAAAAATTAAACGAGAAATAATTAGATTCGCAAATTTTTAATACAGTTGTTTTTCAATGCAAATGAACATTTGATAGCGAGACTTACAGAAGTCGGTCTTCAATGTACCCGATTATTAACCCAAATCATTAGTATTATCTTAACCGATTGATTCTATAGGTTGAATTTAAGTATATAGACATCTAAACGAGTTAAAAAGTTATTTATAGAAGATTTATGTTATGCATTGAGTTTCCGATCACACATCGTAAAACCATAGCTCACACATAGTTTTGTTTAGCTAAATCTTTGTCTAAAAGTAGACTTTTGTTTGTTTGAGAAATACCCTATACGTGCTGCGAAGTTATCTATGGTTCTCTTTTGTTCAAAGATCCCACAGTTATGTTATGGTAGAACTTATTTCTCATTTGGACAGTAATGAAGAATGGTTTTCTTTATGTACAGAAAAAATGCTTACATACAACACACATTGTAAAGCAAACAATGGCGATAATGTCGATAATGGTTTTACTGAGAGTCTGCAAATATGATAAAATATTTTATCTGTAAAACGTTAATTAAGTAGATTTTATCATTATTAATATAATGCCCGCATTTATTCAATTTTCAAAATTTCTTATCTTAAGTATTCTATATGTTATCGATAAAAAAAATTCAGACAACAATGAATTTAATGTACAAAGACTTACTATATTTTGAAGATTGTGTACATAGCGTTCAATAAATTTCTCATAAATATAGAGGTTTACATTATAAGTTATATTATGTAACTAGATTTATGCCATCTTTATAAATTATTTCTCTAAATTATTATTTTATTTAATATGAAATTAAAAGTAATGTTTGAAATATTCTGTTTTTTATCTAAAGTTGTCTTTTTATCAAATTCGTTAACAAAATCCGATTTAATTAATGCCGAAATGTTTAAGAAATACATATTTTAACTTAAATAAATAAATATGTGAATAAACATATTAACTTTCAATAAAAACAAAATAAAAATAGCACTTAAGAAATCTTGCACAGTAAAAAAGCAAATGCTTATAAAATAAGTTAATACCCTTTTTGGTACACTTTTTTGACACCATTGTCCTTTAAATTTGACAAATGTGTACAGTAAATATTAAATTCGATAGTATTTGTTTAATCCAATTGTTGATCTTACATATTTTGCATTAATTTAAATAAAACAACTTTAAAATGTATAATTACGTAAAAATATAAATAATTTATTATTAAAGATACTATAAAATTAATATTGTAATACTCAATGTTTACGTAAGTTTTAATTATTATTTTAATTTTATTTTTATGAAATCGTTAAAATTATTATAATTCATATCATACATAACTTATATATAGATATAATAATTTTTCGACTTTATTTCTTTTGTAATTTTAACATTTTGACATTTATAATATTTAAATAGGAAAATAATTTTGAAAATAATAATATAAAAGTGCCTCGAGTTCTAAAACATCTAAATGTCAGTTTAAATTTTCTATTAAGACATATCACAGAAAAATTATTTCGCTTTTACTTTAAGCAGAACAGACAGTTGAGATAATTCTCGCTTTGATCCATCTTTAAAAATATTGAACTTTAAGGTGAATCGAGGCTATAATAGGCCTCAACTTATCTTTACTTTATTTCGATGTTATATTTATTCAAAATCGAAAAGCTTGTCATTGTTGTTCAGATATTTACTGTTTTATTTGTAATCTTACCTTTTCTGACATATTTGAGTTATTATTATTCTGACATTTTGACATTATATCATATAAACTTTTTATTATATATGAATACGTTAGGATATATTCAGGAAATTAGATTAATGTATTCTTCAAACATAAGTTAAATCTAAAACTGATAAGACACACAATTTTTGTAAATTGATTTCAAGTGAAATTACTTGGGAAATAGAATTTAGAAAGAATTTACAGCTTTATTTTTACTGCTTTCAATGATAGCACTCATTTTTCACTGCTCTTTAATTAACAAATAATTGTATTTTGAAAATTATTTTGTCAATTATAATAAGCGCTTATAAATTTTAAATTTTAAAATATTTTATAGCATAATATTGTTACAAATTGTTAAAAGTGTTTAATCAGTTTTTCGAAATTATTTTGCAAAATTTCAGCAAAAAATATAAGAGAAATGTTGGACTAAAATTTTAAGTCAATTTCATGAATGAGAAAATTCTCTCTAAATAATAATATGTTTATTAGAAATTTATTTTATAACTTTTAAAAAATTTTATTTTGCAAATTAGGTATATATACAGTTTGTAGTTTAATTTAAATATATTTTGCTTATATAATCTAATTTAACAGATGTGGTATGAAAAAATAAATAAAAAAGTGTTTTGATAAAGAAGTGTGTTTATAAAATTTGAATTAAAAACGCAAAAAATGAGTTGCGAGTTATCGCAATATAGTCACCATAAAATTAAGTTTGACGAGATAAAAATAAAGCTCATTTCGAGTTAAATCAATTTAGACACTGCTGCAAATAAAACTGTTAAATTCAAGTTTATAAAATTTGTCATGCAATTTTTGATAACTCACACCTAATAACATCAGTAAAATCAGGCCACCATTGTTTTCAATCTTTATATTTGCTATAAATAACACAACTCGCAAACCAAATGATTTATTGTGAAACACAACTTTTATAATATGCCAAATATAAATACTTGGCGATTGTTTTAAATAAAAGCTTTTCAAGATTAATATCGATAGAGTCTATTTTATATTATAGCACAATAAAAATTTAATACTAACACAAGTGTAAGTGTAATTTTTGACACTTTTGATTTACATATTCAATTTGTAAAAGGAAATACTATTTCGTTTATATTCTTTATGAATCTCTTATGTATATTTATGTGCGATACTTTCAAATACTTTTCTCAACAAATAATTTACAAACAATATAACACAGTTTGTATAAAAATACTTTAAAGATCTGGAATATAAAGCTGAAGGAGTTAAGCCATTATTGATATGCCTACAGAGTGAACACTCAGTTCGAATCATTTACAAAAGGGCAACACTTGTTTGTAATTTCAATTTTTAATAATGCCGAACAAACTACAGAAAATGACTACTTCTTGAGATTTTCTTAAACTATTCATGAATTTTGTTTAAACTTTGTTTAATGTAATTTCGCTTCGCGTCGTTTTGGTCGTATTATATTAATATGAGGTTGAATTAACCATAAAATCATGCTTTTGAATATTTAATTTTATATCGCTTAGCTTTTTCAAAATTGACAATTATGATCACTTAAATATGATTCATTATGAATTATTATGTTGATAACACTACTTGTCATAAGAATAGATCATATGATTTATAAATTAAAGCTTTCAAAATAAGTCAATACAGAATGAAGCAGTAAATCAGATAAATTATATGAGCAGGAATTTGTATAAAGAATTTTTAAAGAATCTCTTTAATAATAAAATGAAATAAATTTATTTTAATATACAATAAATCCTTAATTCATTTAACTTAAATTTTAACATTTAATAAATGAAAACAAACAATATTTTTTTGCAATTTTGACTTTTATATAGATTTGAGCTAAAATGACTTTTTAATCTACAAAAGGTATTGAATCAAAAAAAGTTTCTTTTAGTGAATACACATTCAAGTAATTTCAAAACAGATGTTCACAAACTTTATTTTGAGGTTTTCAGTGAAAATTTTGCAGAAATATTCAACGAAGCGAAAATTTATAAGTCGAGAAAATCAGATATGAGAAGCATTTTGTGAAAGTCAAATAGAAATAGTTTTATGGCAATATTAATCAACATTTTGCAGAAGTTTTAATTCAATTATAAGCAAATTTCAATAAAAAGAAGTGTTAATTAAATTATAGTTGACGTATCAGTTATTTTCTCTATAACACAAAAAGAGATAAATTCGCAAAGAATAAAATTCATTAAAGCTTGCATTAAAGCAGTCATTATTTAGAATTCAAGTCATTTTAATATAGATTTGTTTTGATAGACCATATTATTTAAAAAACGTACGACAATATATCTGCAGTTTTATAAACTCAATGATCGATATTACCTTTAAATTTAGTGTTAGCTCGGATGTCAATAAATTGCTGCTCTATTTTTTCGCATTTCATGAAATAAATAAAAAACAGAGATGAAAGCTAAACATTACTAGAGTTCGCATCGAAGCGAACAAGATTTTGCTCAACACTACACTTCTAGCAATAAGTAATGGCAGAAAAGGCAAAATTCAATTTCTTTTTATCCCTAAACGCACAAAAGCAAAGAATTAAGAATAGTTCGGGCACTAAAACTCTACATCAAAATTCATCTCAAACCACACTTTTCCACAAATATAATATCATTTTTAAATAAATTGCAACAAATAGAAACATAATTCAGGTAATTTGAATAAACTCTTTTGTTAGGTGCAAATTTTTTAATCTAAGAAAGTTATCGTAACCGAGTGTATATAATAACTGATATTTAAATTAAAATGTTTAGTATGTTTGATATATTTAATAATTCCCAAAATAGCATCCGAGATCGAAAAGTTTTCTTTGTTAAAACAAAATTTTAAATAGTAAGAGAAATAAATGTTTGATAAATAAATTTAGAAGGATTTGATTGGCATAGGGGTCAGTAATTTGCATTTACTGATTTAAAAATTTATTTTACATTTTAAAATTTTATATTCGTATATGATATTGAGTTTATGTTTTTCATATTAATTTAAAAAACATATTTTTTTATTTCTATTGAAATAAAATTGCAAACGATTGGTGTAATTTAAATAAAATGGTACGAAACATGATGAAAGTAAGAATTACCCTATGATACTACTGCGGGAGACATCAAAAGTCTTTCAATAGTGAAAAGGAAGAAATGATGATAAAGAGGAGAGTTTGAAAAAGATTTATATTTTAATTACTTTATATTTTAAAATAATCACAAACAGCTTTTAACTCTAAATTAAAGATTCGTAAAATACAATTTTTATATCTTGTCCTACTTTTTATTACTTCTTAAGCATACTTTTCATATTTAAGTTTAATAAAGATTTTTAAATTAAATTAGTCTTATTGCCTAAACTGTCTAAACCTAAGGCCTACACCGCATGTTTTTTCAATTTAAAAACTTGAAATAATAAAGATAATTTAGTAAAATCAATAAAATACATGCATTAAAATATCTATTCAAATATTTTATTTAAAATATAATTTTTTGGATGGGAAGCGAATACAGTTATACACGTAATAAACAGAATTAATTAATAATTATGATATAAATATTTCAATAAAATACAATCCAACACAAATTATTTTTTAAAATATGAGTTGATATGAATAATAAATATATCCATCTCAGCTTTTTGAATAACTTTTTTTACTATTTATAAATTTTTTATGCGGTTTGTTGCAATTTCAAGTATCATTTAATGATGATGTTTTCACGTAAAAACCATTTGAATCAAACCGAGTCAACGTGCACTTTGCAAAGGTCACTATAAATGGTTTTATTGTATGCGTTAAAAAAGAGAGAAAAACAGTGTTTAACGGGTTTTGACTCCCAAATGCAAGCTATGGATTTGAGATGTCTGTCTGTTTGTCCGTCTGTACCTCTCCTGATAGAAGTGAGAAAACTAAGTGACCGTCAAAATTGTATAACCTTTAACTAACATTTTTGATGTTAAAGATTACCTTAAAGTTGGAGTTTAAGACTAAATATGTGTGAATAGCCTAATGTGCGCAAACTGTAAGTTTGGTAAGTGCCCCCTCCTATCGAGTTGGGACTTATTTTATTCGATAGAAATTTTCAACTAATAAATAATATGTAATTAAAAGTTCTTAAAATCAAAAAATTAAAATTTGCTTAAATCCGTATGGATTTAGCATTACTTATATAGAATTTGAGGAAAATGATGTTCTAATATCAAAAATTTATACAAATGTATACGAAAGAAAATTTTATTTATTCTATTTAATTAAATTGATTAATTGATTAAAGCTTGAGTTTTGCAAAGTACGTGTTATTCCAATCAAATTTAAATGAGAATTTCTATGTGAAAACATTATCATAAAAATAGTATAAAATTCAGCGAACTTTATCAATATCTATAAAACTTTTTAAAAGTTATTCAAAAATTCAGTTTCGGATGCTTTTTGAATAATATAATCAGAGCTATGGGAATTCGGGAATCCAGAATATTTTCCGTAAGATAATTACGGGAATCAATATCTATTTAACTGATCATCTATTATTGAATAAATTAGCAAATTTAAATGTTCCCGAATTTCCCTAATTTGTAAAAAAAATTCTTGATTTTGTTTAATAAATATTTTATATATAACTTTTTACATTATTTATT
>JAQIYA010001910.1:0-11206 GCA_034699355.1 Microtritia minima
CCCTGACGATCACTCGCTCCCGGATATTCCCAATCGAGATCAAACCCATCGAAGCCAAACCGATTAATCCACTCAACAACGTCTTTCACAAAATTACTTCTTCTGTCTTTTTCACTAACCATTTCTGAATATTGTTGACCACCTAAAAATCATTAATAAATTATTATTAATAATAAATAAATGATTAATTATAATCATAAACAATTTTTCATTTATAATTAAAAAGTTTCTTATTTTTTATAACCTTCAGCCCATCCCCCGATTGCCAATAAAACTTTTAGATTTGGATATTTAATCTTTAATTCAATGAACCGTTCAATTCCTCCTATAAATGACAAGTATATTAATTTTCTCTCAATAAATTATTAATACGAATCTCACTTTTTTCAAAGTCATATGCAGGGTCTATACTTTTTAATAAATAAGTTTTATTATCGAGACCAACAAAAGAGTAGATAACATGTGTGCATAGATCTCCAGGTATGTCTTCGATATCGTAAGACATCGGATCATTGCGATACACAGCCCATGCACTGTAATAACAAACTATCTTTCCTTTTGTAAAGGATTCATCACAGAAAATATGAGGTATTAAATAAAATTGTACAAAAACAATCACAAAAAATAGTTTTGTAAGCCTTAAGTTAGTGGTAAACATTTTGAATATTGTCAGTAGTGTCTGGACCAGTGAACGATTAAAGAAAACTTTTATACTGACCTTTAATCGAATAACTAGACACTAAAACCGGGAAAACAAGTTGAGTCGAAATTTTTTTGCAAATACGATCACGTTTTTTGAGAAAATGAAAGTCGTTCTGTTCGTACTTTAAATAAATCTTCACGTCGTTTCATATGTTTGGTTTTTCAATTTACTTAATTATTGACATTGAAAATGATATTGACCTCAAGTAATGCCAGTGCCGTAATGTAAGTGCAACGCTCGACGTTCTCATCGATTACAATCAACTTGATCTTTGCCTGAGCTTAACCATACCTAACTTATATAACTTTTATATATTATATAATAATATATTAATATACAGATACCTAGAACTTTGTTTGTCTTTATGCTCATTTCTATTTTATTTAATTAATTAATTAGTTAAACAGATTTTATTTTTATTCATTTTGTTAAAATATCTATTATACCTTCTATTTTTAAAAAATAATTAATTAACTATATCTAACATATATTATTCTCTTTTAAACTTGTGTCGAATACTGAGCTATGGCTAAATGGGGCCAAAATAAAATATTTTCAAAACTCTTTTAAAATGTTGTTCACTTCCTTTGAAAATCATGACAAATCTAAATATTATTTCACTTTATTAGATAATAGAATTCAATTCATACACATAAAAGAATGTTTTGCATTACTTGCCAACAATATATTATAATATTATAATATAATGTTGCGATAATCATCGCAACCATTGTGAGCCTAATTTTTATTTTCAACTTTCATTTTCGCCTAAGCTTTAAATACAATAAATAAAGTTATAGTAAATTAAAATAAAATAAGATACAATTTTTAAACTTTTTAAATATATATTTTAACGATTAAGTATTAACAAAAATTTGAGTTTCATTATATATATAGTGATAATTATAAGATGACAAGTAATGCTTGAGTTGTTTGACTGAAAGTAAGTTACAATAATTGGTTCTCTGCAACACATTTAGACTTTCAATGACACAGTGAACCAAATACTTAAGTTGACCTATTTTAGTCTATATTTTGTTAGAGTGGTGTCCATTTCACAGCGAATGTCCCATTTTATATAATACTGACCTTCAATATGTTTTATATTCACTATTAACGACCATTATTATGATGAGAGCATGCATTTCAGTACATTTACAGTACGTTCACTTATACTTTTGTGAATACACTGTATAAACAAATGTAAAAAAAATATAATAAATTTGTATATAAATTTGCATTTATGTTGCATTTCTTGAGATAAGCCAATGCTGTTGTTTTACACATAATTGCCAAATAAATAATATTATTACTGCCAACAATTTTAATACACAATTTCATATTGAATATATCGATTAATTCAGACAATCGGTGTTTCGATCTCTTTCGGACATCTTTTCAATGACTTATTGATGTAAAACTTTATATTGCAAATCAATATCTTTTTTTCTTAAACATGTTCGACATAAATCTATTTATTATATAAATTACATATTTATATTTATTAATATATTAATATAAATATGTAAACAAATATTTGTTATTTAATAAAATTATAATTTGAGAATTTAGTAAAAGTTGAAAATTTATTCTTGACCTTTATTTGAATTTGTTATCAATACTTAAATAATTGAATTAATGCACAAAAAAAGTAATTTTAATGTGTATGTAAACAAAATTCTATGCAATACAATAAGCAATATAATATATAACTGCTTCTTATCTCAAATGAAATTCAAACTCTGCAAAAATGAAATTCTGCTTATGTTATATAACTTAATTCCGTCGTAATCAGAATGTTATAAAATGTTATATTTATTTATGCATTATCTATCATTGGTGGACAAATAAATGTCTGTGAATGACCCACTCCTTCTTCGTAACAAGTCTTCGATTCCCGTACTGTCCACTCGAATGCTGGTCACACGAATTTTATGAGTGCCTGCTTATTCTATAGAAGTGAAGAAGCATTTAGTCTGAACGGTTGGATGATTACTAAATATAGAACCCATTTAAATCCTAAAATTGTTATCATAGCTTTGTATTTGCATTTTTAATGTGCGGATAGTGGTTATCCGCGGTTCGGTTCTTTAAACAATAGGCAGTTCTCGGATCGGTTCGGTTCGGAGGTCTGCGATGCGATTCGGTTCGATATTTATCTCTTATGCGACGCACTATTTATAAATTATTATAAATTATAGAGTAGTACTTGTTATTTTATAACAAATTTATTTATTTCACAATTAATATTTTTAGACATTATTCTAAATTTATTTGATACTGAAGATATTATATTTTTTGTATTTAGTAATTGTACTTTTGTTATTAACACAAAATTATTTGCATTTAAATTATGATTTATATTGCATTTGCACGTCAATGAAAGATGTTCCTTCTTCATGGACAAGTGTTCAATGGCTGGACAGTCCAGACTAATCAGTGGACATTCAGTAACTCTAGTATGATATGAGATATGAGAGTATAAAGCTATCTATATTATAAAATTAACTGCTGTGTAAAAATAATGAATATAAAGTTTAATCAATATAAAGTTAGTTTAATTGTTATGATCACACAATGACTATACAGTATATAACAATGAGTTACATACATAATTATTAAGGTTTTTTTGTTTTCATTTGTTTTGTTTTATTTGGTAACTAAATAAATATAATTAATAATTATAAAATAATAATAATATATTCATGTATTTTTAACAATATTTATTTGTATCTATATTTATGTTGTAAAATTCATATTAAATCTATTAAAATGATATTATAATTATCAATTTTCTTTCTCTTTTGTAATTTCAAGAAATTGCTAATTATATTATTGAATTAACATTTATATTTATTAAAAATATCTTAATATTAATATATAGAATATTTATTCTACTAATAATTACAATTAATATATTACAATTTTTTATACAATAAGGTTACATAAAGTAAAATTAACTTTTCAAAGTTAAAATTTCTCCCTTCTTGTTTAATGCTTAAACGACGAATATTAAACCAATAGAAATTGATGCTTTCGGTAAAATTAGATAAATTATTACAACATTATATGTTAATATAATTTAAAAGTAAAATATAATTTGTTAATATATTTTTTTGTAATTTAAAATTTGATTGTTAATCAAAACTGTACAAATATTTAATTAATTTGAAACACAATTTGATTTAATTATTTAATGACACATTTAATTTTCGATAATTTGTGTCTGTATTCGTTATATTTACATTTTGTTCATTAAAATTTATTAAATGCTTTTGATTATTTTTAGTTTTTAAATAATTTTCTAGTAATTTCTTTTTATTAAAACCACTTTTATTGTAATAAAACATTGACGGATGCATTGAATTTTTCATATTAAATGTGTCATCAATTCTTATAGAATATTCAGATGTAGTGAAGAAATGTTGCAAAGATGGGGATATCGTTGAATAGGCGGTCAACGGATTGATATTTTTCAATTGAACTGATTCTGTTGATTGGCTTTTGGAATTTTCATTTTTCGATATGCTTTCATAAGGATTTTCAATGCTTAACAGTATTAATGGCATACTTGAAAGTTGTAATATATTTCCATTAGTATTCAATCTCTCATTTGGAAGTCTTTGCTTATTTTTAATTAATGTCGAATAAGAATTCGGTAAATTTGTTTGTTTTTTTGATTGCAAAATTGATTTTGAAAAATTACGATTCTGTGTCTCCACCGAAGCTTTAGTCTGATGGACACCTTCAGTGACATCTCTTCTTTTATGATAATTCGTTATTTTATTTGGAATTTGCGATAATTTTAAGTTAAGAATATCATTAAGAGTTAATTGCGATATTTGCAAATTTGGATTTAAATTGTAATTAAAAGGCACTTTAGTGTATATATTCTCGGACGCGGCGATATTTGATGTTGAAATGGGAATGTGAGGCGCATTTATGATCGCAGCGCCGAGAGTTGGGTTCAAGTAATACCCACTTTGAACGACGTTCGGTCGGCCAAACATATATTCGGTTTGCTTGTAAAACGTCGCGATAGGCATCGATCCGCTCAAATGAGACGGCTGTACAACCACTACAGGATCGGCTTTTAATGAAGAATATGGGAGCGCAGGCAACGGCATCGTCGCTGACATACTCGCGCTCTTTTTCTTATCTTTCATTACTGATAAATCCAAAACTGGCTTAAATAGTTGTGTTTGATGCCGATTAGCATAGTCCTGGTTTTCCTTATCGTCCCAATCGGCATGAGAGCTGATAAACTGCGAAAATGAAGTTTTTGTCATAGCGTTGCTCGGCTTCAGAGTTGGCTTTAGTGTTATTCTCGCATTAGTCGAGCTATTATTATTTAATAACTTATTAATTTTAGTGCTGCCATTGTTTGCTTCATAATTATATATAATGTTTGCTGGATTTTGGCCAACATTTACTTTCTCTTCATATAAAAAACTTGGATCTTTGCTGAGAATAGATTTGGAAACTAATGTGGGATTTTTAATGAACGTCGAGTTTGTTAACAATTTTTGTGTAAAATTACTCATAAAACCCCTAAACGGCCGAATTTCAGTGCTTTCTATTTTTGAAATATTTGTTATATTATCAAAAAGCATTTGCTTTGTTATAACGTTTTGGATTTTACTTAAAAATTGATTATCATTTAAATTGCTTTTCGTATTATTGATAACATCTTTTCTTTGGGCGTATAAAATAGAGTTTAAATAATAATATTTGGGCGATTCATGACATTCCAGCTTTGGATCCGATATATTATGATCGCATGTCATTTCTTTTTGAACAAATATTGAGTTCGGAGGACATACAAATGTAAATCTTAAGCCATTTTTCTTGCAGTAATGAAAAATATGACATCCAAAGTCAACATCAGAATAATATCCTTCATATCGTCCTTTGCAAACAAAAGTCACTAATGATAATATTCTTTGAAGTGCACCCCCTTTCGAGTTCAACTCTCTATTCGATGTTCCACTTTCGACTTCGTCTAATTGCGATGACATCTATTTATATGTTCGTCAAATCAGATCAATAGTTAATTCATAAAATGTTATTGTAATTGTATATTAAAGAATTAATTCTGACAGTTGGCATAAATATAAAAAATGCCTTAAAATATCATTTGTGACATTCAAATCTTTATTTGCACAAAGTTAAAGAGCCCATAAAATAATAAAATTCTAGTGGACAATCTTATGTTTGTTATAAATTTGTTTATTATATAAAAAACGACGTCAGTGTCAGACTAGTAAATAAAATTTTAAATAATGAAATAAATAAAGTTATATTCATGTTATAAAAAAACTCAAGCATAGCATTTGTTAGCTGTTACAGGTTGGTGTGAAGATGTGAATTTCATTGAAATTTCAAATCAAAGTTTTCAAATACTTCATTATTTACATTTCTAGTTACAGGCCATGCGAGTGACTTAACTAACGAAGTTTGTTAAGTTTGCAAGCTTTGCATTTTTATAGATATGTAAAGTTTAATCATCTAAATTTTAGAGCTTATAAATTACAGCAAATTACAGTGCGATTCTCTTATAGTGGAAATGTTACAAAGGGTATCAATATTGGCCTGTTTTAAATATATATTTAGGAAGAATTTTCTCCCTTATATAATCCAAAGATGAGCGAGTGTTTGATTAAAATCAAAGAAGAAAATTCTCCTTACACTACATGTCAAATCTAAGTTTTAATTATTGTTTTACAAAGTATAACTTTTGTAAGAAATGAATTCCTTTAGCATCTAAACATAGTTAATAACGACAAATTAATTGGATTCTTGCGTGTCTTTAAATAGTTTGGAGAACTGTATTAATTGTTTAACAATTATATGCAAGTTTCAAATTTGTTAAATAATGTTTTTCAAAATTCATAATATAAGTCAACGAATAATTTATACAATTCAAACAAAATTATAATTATAATTGAACGAATTCATAATAATTAATCAATACAAAAACTTTTTAAAAATACATTAACACTCTATAATTCAAATTTAAAGCATATTATTCGCAAAAAATGTTTTTCAAAAATAGACAAAATATTTAATGTAATAATAAATGTAAATAACACACTAACACGTATAAAGTAAAAGTATATAATATTGATGCGGCTATTGATAACACTGACTTTGACTTTGATTTCCTATTTCTGTGGATTCAAAATTAACAAAATTTGGGAGAATAACGGTCAACAATGGTAAGGATTGGTAAAAATAATAGAATACATCTAACATGAGAAGCGTACTGTTTATGAGTGGTTTACCATCTCATAACAACGCACAATAAGTGAGACAATTACTACTGGTTATAGTGATGTTTATTGCAGGATAGACACAACATTAATGACAGACTATTGAATGGCAGTCTTGTATAAAGTTATTTAGAATGCTTCAACTGTTTGATGTTTCAAAATATCATAAGTTTAATGCTTACACTATTATAGTTGTTTGCAAAACTATGATTATCATTAACTAACATTGAAATATTAAACTTATGAACTTAAACTTATTTTTCCTTAGTTAAACTTTTAATGAAGCTTTACCAATGGTTTTTCATATGACAACATTAAATTACTAAAAGTAAATTGTGTGAAATTTCGATTGAAAACGTGATTTGCTTCGTCGTAAAGCATAATAAGTTCATTTTTATTTTATATTAAGTAAATATAATTTTCAAAAATCATTTTTTCTACTTTGTGTATATTTTGTGTGCTTAGAACATCGAAAATTAATTTATCTTTATTTGATATCATATAAGCAAACAAATAACATTAAATATGTGCAAAGATATAAATGTTTGATTTCCACTTTGTGTTTAGAGAATATCTAAATAGCTATCCATTCCTATGAAATGAAGTGCAGTTCTAAGGCTAAATAATTTTTGTTTAAGTAATATTCATTAAGCTTTAAAATAAACATTTTTAAAAAATCAAATAGAGGTACACTAATGTAATAGAAAATAAATCACTTTGTTTTGCTTAATTTATTGTAATTATTGGCGAGCATTGAAATGCTTAAATCTTTATTGCGTGATGAATCATATAACTAATTAATGCTTTCAAGTATGTAAAAATGTAAAACTGAGACCTAATCAAGTCTGAAAAACATTAATATTTATAATACTTTAATAAGTTGCACATCACTTCCAATTAAGTTATCAACAATCATACATTATAATATTATAATTATTATATTATTTTTCGATTATGCATTACATAAATTTAAAAAAAACTATTTTTAGCATACAATAAATTAGAAAATTATAACTTTAATATTAAGTTTGTTCAGTATGTTTAATATTTACTTATTTGTCATTAAAATTTGTAACTACTCTAAAGTGCAGATGATAATCATGATACGAGTATTATGTGAGAACAAATGGAAAATTTATTGAAAAAACTAAACTGCATATTATGCATGAAAAATTTTATCAAAACCATCAAATTCAGTATCAGAATTATTTTGAAATGAATCAACAATTTCACGATAAGTTTCTAAGTAACTAAAATCACTTTCATCAACTTCTGTCTCTTATGTCTGTCATCGCTGTTCATGTCTTGTTCATGTTCAGTGTCTTGTATTTCATTGTATTCTTTGTTAATAAGTTATGCTCTTTTAGAACCATTTTTAACACAATTTAAAAATTATTTCATTGCAAGCATTCATTCGATTAACAAACTTGAAAATATGATGCGTTTTTAATTCTCTTGCTTTTAGTTGATAAATGGTCATTATTTCACATCCAATATTCCATTTTGATCTTAGTTTTGACAGTTTTGAATATAGATAACAAATGAATGTTAATCTTTATCTAAAACATCTGAGAATTTGTTAATTTAAATTTTATATAGTCTCGTGACACTTAAAATCATAACAATTCATGCGTATTATACATGAGGTGCGTATTAAGCACGAGTGCGTATTATAATTGGCACTTTAGGGTATGTTTAATTTGAATTTTATTAATCAGATATGTTTAAAATTCTTAACAGTTTGAGCTACAATTTAAAATCATAATTTTTATTATGAGCTCAAGTATAGCTATGTTCATCACTAGCTATAAATATCTAGTTATAAGCGTTAAGTGTGAGCGTTCATTAACGGCATCCTTGAGACTTCATCGAGACTTGACTTGACTTCGCTTTCACTTGACTGAGACTTCATTTCGCAATCAGATATTCACATATTCATCACAATCAAGTCATTTACGCATATATATGGCGAGTTTGGGAGTTTTACGTGTAATTACAATTTGCCGCTATCCTGCTATACCTTACTATACCTTCATTCTTATGCTTTAGTAATTAAAATTTTGCAATTTTTTGCTCATAAAAATAATTGCTGCTATAAGTGCTGTTTAAGAAATGCCTTAATATTTTGAACATTATTCGTTCAATTACTGAATACAGAATTTATTATGCTTTTTGTTTTCCAGTTTAATAAGTTTTTTACAATTTTGATGCCTATATATATTAATATAGAATGAAAGTGTTAATTTGAATACAAGCAAAATCTAGCTTTTCTGTTAAGTAAATGATAGCAATAGACTGCAAACATAAATCTGACTGTATTACTAAATCGTCAAAAGCCATATTCGCAAATCAATAAACAACAGATTGCAATAAATGTATTGTAATTTATATGATGAGCATAAAAATATTCGTCTGCAATATGTAGCCTAAAGGCTTAATTGAAGGCAACAGAAAAAGCAACGCAAGAGAAACGCATTTCGACTTACCTTTTGCCTTAAATTTTCATTAGTGTGGGACGAGATATGCGTGGAATTTATATCTTCATAGCTCGCAAGGACTACGCCTGTTATGACTTGCAATCCTATCAAAGAGTTTGTTGAAATTTGAAATATTATGCTTATAAAAAAATATTTATCAACACACAGATATAAATATTTATAATTCAAAACTAACTTTCATTACCTCCAAGAATATAAATAATCTTATTATAAAAGAAATGCATGAAAAGTATATATTTCATGGTGAAAATGAGACTTACAAAGTAATTGTATTAACTCTTTTCAATGCGATAATCACTAAAAATAATATCGCATTTAAGTCATGTCTATTTGCGAAAGAGACGAGTTGTTTATTGAGCGCATCTTCAAATGGTGGTAACAATTGAGATATGGTTATAGTTATGGCTCAATGATTACCTTTAGCGGAACAGGAGCTCACCTGAAATTATATTTCGACGACAAATGCTCTGAAAATGTAAATTTCATAATTGCTCTGATTTGAAATGGTTCAGAAAATCATTTTAACGGAAAATATACCGTAAGATATATTTGACGAGAATTATTTACAAACGCAATGACCCAATAATAGCCGAATTTCTTAATTATTCAAAAATAGGCAATTGAACGCTTAACTCATCTCCAAAGTCTGCAAATTATGAGATCTCCTGCTCTAACGTTGATGGGCTTCATTTGTTTGCCTCATAATGCCTGCCCTGTTATTTCATAAGATTAAGATTAAGTATTATATATGAACAACTTATTTAGGTTACGGCACTAGCATTAAGACTGTCAACATTGTTAGCGAGTCTTACCATTAAAATTCAGTCTAACTTTTAAGTAGCAAATTAGGTTCGCTATCATTGCTATTTTTTAATTTAGCTATTTTTAAATAATCTTTATTTGTAAGAATACTTTGAATAATTTATTAAATCAGCTTTTAGTAGAAGATAATTGTTATGTTTCATTATGATATCTTTTTAAATAAATTATTTTTAAGACAATACAATCTGGAAAATGCCATTCTATTCATATCAAATTAAATTAAAAGAAAAATTTCTTGATTTATAGAAGAAATTGAAATATCTATTCTGAAAATCTTGATTAATCCATAGCTATCATTGATTAAATTTTGTTAATGAGAACTCTGTATAATCAGTAAACTTTGTTGTGCTTAATTAATTAAAGAAATGCAAAAACACTATCAAGAAAACAACTTGCAATGTCTAAATTTAACCGACAAAATTCAGTTACGGTCAGACCGAAATTTTAATTATTTCAAGTTAGGAACATAAACGTATATATAGTGCTTTATTAGTGCTTTAAATGAAAATCATATAAAGTAAAGTTTTCGGTTGATTGAACTGATAATATTGAGGTTCTTTCTGGTAAATAAATTTTATTTAAATTAATTAAAAATTTATTAATTAAAATAATTTAATAATATTTATTTAATATAAAATTGAGTTAAATTTAATAATAAGATGCGCCTTAAATGACTTATTAATAAAATTTTATCTTTTGTAATTCATTTTTTTATAATGATCTAAAGAACTCAATGTCAACGTCAACGTTATTTCTTTCGTCAATTTTTGGTTAACTATAGAATTTATCAATTTATATATTGGTAAAATATATTTGCCATAATATTTTAACAAATATATAAATAATGTGTTATAAAATTGATATTATAAAACCGGTAAACTTTATAAAAAAAAATTCATCTTTAAAGTTAC
>JAQIYA010001911.1:0-11200 GCA_034699355.1 Microtritia minima
TCTCTCTCTGTTTGGTCAGAATTATTCAGCAGAGAGTAAAAACAAGAAACAAAGTAGAGAATCAAACGCAGAATACACTCTACTCTGTAGGTATCTTTGGTAACATCAAAAAGGGTTTACAGAAGTAAAAATATTTTATTTTGTCAACAAAATGCCCGAAACAGTACTAATCCATTATTTGAATCAATAACGAAAAAAATGTAGACTATTGTCATCGAAATATAGCTAACGATGCCATTAAAGAAGCGAAAAATGCACAAAAAAAGGGAGTCTCAAATTCGTTATTCGAGCGATTTTTCTGATATAAATGTGTTTTTTATGCAATATTTGGCTCAACAAACCGGAATACCATGTGATATGAATATATATTTGTATTTCTTTGGCTTCAGATAAAGTCAATCCCTATGAGAATATATTTCTCGAAATAGAAGCAAATTCTTTCAGTTTGATATTTCGCGTTACTTCAAAAAGCAATCGTAATTTTAATGAAAAATTACATGATATCAAAATAGAAGTTAAATTTGGCAAACACTCGCAGCAATTAAATTGTCCACAAAGTGGTAAATAATTCAAACATTTTTTTCATCGAGAGAGCACTTCATAAGAATTACTCTCAATCATCGCAACCATTAAAACTTTAAATTTTTTCATTAGAAAAATAAACAAATTAAAAATAAATGCTCTGCTTTTACTCTCCCTCTTTCTTTCTACTCTTACACTCTTTTTTTCTATCTATATTAATGAACTTCCAATGCCATTCAAAAACTTTTCTTGGCTTAAAAAAATATCGACATTTTAATTTTCCAAAAGTATTTTTCAATCATTAAATAAAATGAAAATAATTGAAGACAATTAGACTTGTAGTCAAGCAATATTTATGTCTCAGCTTACTATAACAAAAGACTTGACTTACGTAATGAATGGCAACACTTTTAAAATATTGATTGCCAACAAAATTTCAGGGTTTATAAATAATGCTAAGTTTGTCTGCTCTTTTCAAAATAAAACTTCTTTTGTGCAAAAAGCAAAGGACGTCATGTCGGGCTTTTTTACTTTTTTGCGTAATACAATCTTATAATGGCTTTGTAAATGTAAAATACGGACAACATTTTAAATTACTATTTAATGGCGTCTATTCTGTCATTAGCCACTAGTTTGTAGCATTAAGGTAGTGACAAATTCGGCTATTGTTTCTTTATTGATATTTAAAACAAAGTCGAATTAATAGCCTGTGAGAAAATGATACTTTTGCCAAAAAATTTTGTAAAGTTATAAACAATGAGTTAATTAAGTAATTATTACACTCGAAACAAGTGTACAATAGTTAGCATTTGTTTTGTTAATGAATGCTTGTAAACTTGCATAATATGATTGCTTTCAGTTTTAGTCAATACTGTATTCACAATTTTCATTTGCAGCCGCACTACTAATTTGTGCCAAATCTACAATACATGCTATACTGGCAAACAGTAATTTAACTTAAAATATTTGAAATATTTTTTATTTTGTTTAAATTAGATTCTGTTAAATAAATTTCGCAATCATGATAATATAATGAATAATTTAATGCTTTTAATATAATCTTTAAACAATTTTTAATTAAGATTAGTGTAACAAATTATTTACCAATTACTGGATAGAATTTAACATTGTTATGTTGATTAGTAAATACATAAAAATTATTTGTGCTTCTTATGTTATACTAAAGATATTATCATCAAATGCTAAATCTATAATAAAATATTTTTTTCAATAAAAAATTGAAGCAATAGATAGAATAATTCAATTGATACAAACTTGGATATGAAGTGAGCATAGCTTAGTTGCTTAAGGATGCGAATTTTGAATCTAAGGTTCTAAGGTTCGAATCCCGAGTATAAATAAAGTATTTCATACAAACAAATTAGAAAATTTAAAAATGTATTTGCGAGTTATATATAACAAATTTTAATTAGTTATGTAATAAATTCAAAAACTACAATAAATTGCTTCAGTTATATAAATGATATTTTGAATTTAAGCGTCAAATTTAAATCATAACATCTGAAATAGTATGTAATCAACAGAAAATGACATTTATGGTGATTTCAAGACGTGAAAAATGAAGTCAAATGATAGATTTGTAATTGTTAGACGTGTAATAATGAACACGCAAAACACAAGTCAACAAATTGTTGAGATGGAAAAAAATGATCAAATAATAGCGTTCCGTACTGTAGAACATAACCGCCTCTCTGTACTCATCAAAATAAGTTTTCTCTCTGTTTTGACGTATCAATAACTTTTAATATGTCTACATCTTCTCTGCCCTCAAGTACAGCGATGACATTAATTCGTGTTTCGCTTAATTACGAGAGAAATGAAAAAATGACTTGTCTTACAGTGAATGAATAATAGGGGGAGTAATAGGGGAGTGGAGAATGAAATGAAGAACTAATGAGTGCCAGTAAGACAGAGATAGTGAATATATTAAATTTATTCTCGCAAAACATAATACATTTATTTATAATTAAAATTTGCTCAAACAAATTATAACATAGGTTTTAGATATAATTTTTTTGTCGTAACAAAAATTTTATGTCAGCAAAAAAATGTCGTCATAGTAATTATGACATAATTTTTTTTAATACAAAGTATTGAATTTTTTCACAAGTTATTGTACGCTATTTTTCATTTATTAGAATGACATGTCTTTAATTGGTTTACAAGCGCGCCCTTAATTAGGGATTTGACATTCAAATTCAGGCGAGCGTATCGGCTTTAATGCTATCGTTATATAACGCTATCGTTCAATGTTAGACATATTTAATACTCGACAAAGTATCCGTTATTTTTCTTGTGTCAGTTTATCAGTTGCTTAATTGCTAACTTTGAAACTGTAATAAAGTTGCAAATCATTTTCACAAACACAAACAAAAACAAAAAGAAAATAAATGAATAATTGCGGCAAAGTTTTATCTCACGAGTGGAGTGGAAAAGAGGTGAAGCAATAAATTGCTTTTCAAAACGAGAGGCGAAACTAAAAATGAAGAAGAAAACAATAGAGAGATGGATGCGATTTTATAAGTGCCATCACTGCCATCACTCTCGAGCGACTCGCGAACATCAAGTTATTCACGAGTGCCAGAGAGCGAGAGACACAAGCAATTGGCTGTTACTGTTGGCAGCGATGATAGCGATCGGTATCGAAACGGCTGATTCATTTGCGAGCTAAACAAACAACTCAGTCAGCAATACAGACGAGCAATTTTTATCGCTTAACGTAAATTAAGTTCAAGACTCGTGTGATATACCCGTTATCTACAGCTACACCGCCACCACTGAGTTCGCATGCCTTACCAGCTATAATAATGTTGGGAAACATGAAAATTATGCAGCAGTTTATACTTGGACTGCATGTGTACACCAGATATAACTACTCGACGCGAATATCTATATAAAACATGATACATTTACTCTAAAAATATCCATCTTTTGTAGATAGTCATTGGCTCGAAATGCACTGTAAGTGTGTGCATGTATTCTAGCCTTTGATTATGACATAGACATGTTTCGTTTCTTTTACAAATCAGCTCAACTTAACGCTTCACATATCCATTTTATAAATGCATAGCGAAACACACACACACACACACACACACACTCTTAATGGTTTGATATTTATTTTCTCTTTTTATTACTAATTCTGAGTTCGCAAGGATTTGAAAATTGTTGCGAAATATATTTAACGATTTTTAAGTTCAATACAATAGTAGTGTATTAACGCTTAAGAGTAGAGCGGAGTTCCGCTCAACGCTCTCTGCGTTCAGCACACGCTGTCTCCGATTTCAAAGAGTTGGCAAAATTTAGAATAAATTACTCTTTAAAATTTATTATCCAATTTTGAGCTATCTTTAGACACATTATCGTAAATGTCTACGAATATTCTTTATAAGTTTTAAATAACAAATTTCGAGATTCTTGGCATTCCTCGCATATTTTAGACTTTAATAAATTGGCGTATATTTTGAGACAGTTTTCGATGTATATTCCGAATTCGATATACTGTTTATTATTAAGCAATAGCTAACAGTGTTTATTGATTTTTTGCTGTGCAGTCAATTCATTGATAAAAAAAATACAAACTGTTTAATAGTCATGCGTTTGAGAGGCTGACAGTTGATGAGTGTGTATGTTTAAGCGACAATTTACGCGTCAAAATGAAATTAATTAAAAATCTGTCGTAAAAATTAAATTTTATAACACGTATAATGTTTGAATGCATTTAATAATAAAAGTCATTTTGAAATAGTTGTTTACTCTATTCGGAGGGCATTGAATCGATTCGTGATCAACAAAATATATTTGTCGCTCATTAAAAAAAATGCTCAACAAATCATTGAAAGAGTTGTTATTAGTCTTGAAATTAATAGCAATTTATTTTCAAATTTAGTGAAACCTTATAACAGACGAACACTTGACATCCGTGAGCGCTAATTACGTATAAAAAAATACACAGCGATAAAAAAAACAACAAAATCAACAAATTTTGTTGCTTTCAATATTGATCGCCCAAATAAAATCGATACCTAATTTCATTTCACTCTAGCTTTACGAATATAATTTATTGGGCATAAAATGTATATTTAGAAACAGTGGAATAAATAGTAAAATACGAGATAAAAAGATTTCTTAGTTTTATTACGCAGTCATTTAATTTTCGATAGACTTGGAGGTGAACTTTGGGCTAATCTAAATCAAAATTGAACACAATCATCGCACACGTCGTCACGCAGAGATGAAATAAATACATACATAGAGTTTTGTTTTTTTTTCCAAAATTAATAAATTGAATTTTGTTTATTCATATAGCCTGCGATTGCGTTGATATTTATTGTGCTAAAAGTTTGCATTAACGCCTTTAATTTGAATATTTCGAAATGCGTTCGCAATTCTCAGATCTCTATAAAATCTAAAACAAGAAAAAGAGTTGTTTTGTATTGTAAAACAATTCACATTCAATTTTCAAAGAGAAGCAATGAATAGCTATTTTAAATGTGATATTTTTTACAAAAAAATACAAAAAAATGTAATATAAAATTATTGATTATTACATATTAATGTTTAAAATTGAAAACAGATTTTATTTACATTTTGCGTCTCTAGAATTATCAATAGATAATTTAGAAAACTTAGTCTTTTATAACTGCTTCAGTTTAGATAATTTTCAAAAGTGTCAAAATTCTGAATAACAGTCATTCATAACTTTGTCACCTTTAAATCGCTTAAATACACAATTTAATACAAATCCATAAACAAGTATATCAACGCAGCTGTAAATATAAGTCAATTCTGGTTTATTTTATCTGATCAAATAAAAATCTAACTAAAATATTTAAAACGCAGATCACTCGACCCGCGAACGCCTCTCTCTTTCTCTCCCAAAACATGTCATTATTAGCAATAATTGATGGCATTCGTGAAATCGTTGTTTCATCGCCTCTCGCGAACCCCTAATTAATATTGAAAATCTCTCCACTCTTCAGGCATTCGCTCGCACTCACGCCCAGCGAAATGCGAGCGCGTTTCTGACTGATTGTTTTCGAGGGTAAACGGCAATAGCTATTCAAATGAATTATGATTAAAATGCAATTATCGACGCAATCAAACGGTAGTCTTTCGCTGAGCGAATATATAACTTGTAAATACAAGACGACACGCAAAGTGTGTGCCCGTAATTATAGCGCGACACGCAAACTGAGCTAAACATTTATACCCATCAATTTAAGTATCGAGTTATTTAACGGAGACCTGAAATTAGCAAATAAATTGAAAGCAAACCGAAGAACTGATGGACAGATTTGGCGCGACCTTACTATGATTTTAGATCGAAATTTACTCTCTCTTGTCTTTTTTAAAGGATAAAATTTCTATATAAACTTTATAAAACAATTACAATTTTTCTTGTTTAGAGTTTCGCGTTTCTATTAATGAATAGGATAAGAGTGTATATATACATGATAATGATGTAAATGATTTAAATTTTAGTAAATTTAATGATTATATTTAATTTGACGTGGAAAGCATATGAATTTAAAGTTACGATATCATAAACGAGTGAAATTAAATTTTTTAATTAATAATATTTTAAAGCAAAAAAATTGATACAATTAAAAGCTTACTTAGTTTGGGAGGCACTGATGGACACATAGGTTTAGTCAATGGCGAAACACGAACCGCACTGTCGGCGCCAAACGAGCCTGAATTTTGGCGACGAGACGAAGAAGAAGAAGATAGAGTGACACCACTCCAGTCAAGTCTGTCGGAGCGGTTCGTATTGATCGCAAAGTCAGTGTCACTGTCACTGCTGTAGTAGTTAAGGCTGTCGTCATTGTTCGAGTCGTTCGCGTGGGCGGCCGACGACCGCTCACTGTTCGGGCGACCCGAATCGGCCGACCAGTTCACGGCGTTGGCGCCGCTGTCCACCACCACCAGCGACGACGACACGTTCGGACACATCGAATAGCGGATGATCTGCTTAATGCGGCCCGAGTTCACGTAGTTTTGCAGCACTTTGGCGTTGGCCTCGACGGACGGCAGATTCTTGTCCAGCAGAGCCTCGATGCGCAGCACTTCCACCCGTCTCATGGCTGTCGGCGCTTCCGTGACCGGTTTGGACGCCGGCATCGACGTGGCCGCGGCTTTGACGGCCGGCAGCGATTGATTTGGGTTAGTTGTCGAGCCGTTGGCCGCAGAGGCGGGCGAACCGGAGGTGCGCTGAACGGCAAGCGTTCGCCGATGAGTGTGAATGACCGCGATCTGCATGAGTGTGACGAATATGAGCGACACGACGAACAGCAGCAGAAGCACAGACGGCAGGAGTCGGAGGAAGCGTTTGATTGTGCGGCGCAGTAGCGGACGTACGGGCGGCACAGGAACGCGGACGAGTCGGCCGTTCATTGTGGACGACGGACACCGCGCTCGGGGAGACCAGGTCTGCACAGCGATGGACACCGATGCGCACCACTAGCATCGCAATGGCCAGCGATTCGCCGCTCCGTCCAACTGATCGCAGACATTCAACTCTTGTTTGGCGCGTTTACGGCGTGTCCGGCATTCGGGCCGCGATATTGTTTATAACAGTTTCGAACTGTTTCACCACTTTTTATCTTCAAATAATAATCGCTTTCTTCTCGAACACAAGCGATACGTTAACGAGAAAATATTTTTCTTTCGTTTTTTAAACCGATTTGATATGACTTTAGTCGCAAAAATTAATAGCGATTCAAAACAGTTTATCACTCGTCAAACAGTAAATTTGTTTTTTATTTGTTTCTCTTCTCAATCAACACTACTTTCGATCTCTTTTCTCTTTTTTTCTCTTTCACAGCCGTTAAAACTTTAGTCTCTCTCTTATTCTTACTTTTCACGACAGTCTCACTCGTCGACAGTCGCTCTTTTCCAGCGAAACGGCACTTTTCTCTGCGGATTAAAAGCTAATGGTGTTGCGAGACGAGAGTGAAGACTAGGAGGAGGAGGATTGAGAGGAACAGTTGTAACACTGACAACGAGAAGAGAGAGTTTTCGCAAACAGCGACTGAACAACTGTTTTCTCGCCGACGATACTCTTAAGTCTTATGGTGTGTGTGAGTGTGCTGTGCTGTAAGTCTGGCTGTATTTAAAAGTACGGGAGAAATAGTGCGCTTCACTCGAGTCTGCGCTTCACTGCTTTAAAACCTTACACTTACGCTACGATACGAGTCTATCGGTCTCTTTCTTTTTCGCTTTTGCCGCGAGAAATAGAAATAGTTTGTGCTCTGCTTTGTTGGCTGAATCGATAACCGATTCTTAGAGACTGTGATGCTATTTGTTAGCAATCTTTTGGGTACTTCTGGAACGGGATTTTCGAGATATTTTATAGGATTGGGATTCGAACATAATTAGATTATTATTTTTTTCGGTCATTAAGTTTATTGTTTATCATTTATTTTTTGAAATTTTCAACATTTTTCAAAATTTTCTGAAATCGAATTTTTTAAATTCACATAATCTCAACTCAATTAATAAATATTACCATATAATATAAGGCACAAAATCATTTTTAAATATATTATTATTTTATAAGTAAATTTTAAGTTATTTTTAAGTAAATTTTATAAGTAATAAGGAATTTTAAAATATCATTTATTATAATTTATGTTTTCGACAATATAGAAAACTTTATAAAATTATTGTTTTATAAATTGAAAATTCGTGTATCACATTAAAAATCGCAAATCATTTTAATAACAATACAAAATGAAATTCATTCTTCCTTATATATAATAAAAAGCGATAAAACTTTTGACTTTTGTTATTAAACATATAAAAATTTAAATAAAATTTCTGACTTCAATCATTTTATTAATAAATATTTTTCTAGACTAAAGTTAAAGAAAACACATGTCTAAGAAAGGGCTCAAATGATTATCTTCGCACGTTTTTAAAGCTATAAAATTTTTTCAAACTAGTAATTTCTAAAAATGAACAATTTTATTACTCTATTTAAAACCCGCATGAATGGTAAATAACCCAAATTTTCGGTAAGCATGAGAAGTAATTTTCGCTCTGCTCTGTTGTAATGCATACTTTCGGTAAAAAACAACAAATTATGCGCAAACATTTTTGCTGACATCGCTGGGTATAAAAGCGTTATTTATCGATACTGAACAGTAACCCCGACAGCAAATAATCTTAATGACCGGCATTATTGCTGACTCGCAACGCTAACACTCGAGTATCGAATTACGGTCCGGTATTTCTGTTTTATGTTTAAAAAGCAAAAAATGGCATTATTGGTGATCGAAAGCGCTAAATAAACACATGTAAAGTGTGATTATATCGGCGATGTTATCGCCGAAATAACTGCAATGTTTTTTCTCATATAACATCATTTTTTTGAAAGCTGTGGGAATAAAGTGTAAATAATTTATTACAGTATGAAGTTTTAAGCGTTTTCAAAAATTAGCGAACGTTGAAATGTCAACAATTTCTGTCATTTGATTAGTTCCTGATATAAAAAAAGTTTTGTATATAAAATAATTCCTAAATAAAATTTTTTGCCACTTAACTTTAGATTTAACAATACTTAGTAAACACAAATTATAAATTTTTAATTAAAAAAATATTAAATATTATTATTATTAACAAATTTTTAAAAATTATTTCGTAACTATTTAATTACAATAGTTGTTTGATTTTATGTGAAATAATAAAACTATTTAACCAAAGTTTCAATTAAATAATTAAAACACCAAAACTCAACCAATAATTCAATGAATTGTTTGTCGCTTCAATGAATCCGAGAGAGGGCTGCACTTGTAGTGCACACACTTTTACACTCTGTTTACGTTTATTGATATTTACTAATAATGTTTAGCATCAGATAATAGCGCGTCTCTAAACCCTAATCCGGTTTCGGTCTATTCATTAATTATCTTATAATTCAAAAACAAACCCAAACATAAGAAACAAGTGAACCAAAAAAGAAATGGGCGACGATTTTGCGTATCAGTTGGAACTGGAAAGTCGAGAACGCGTGGCGCAGAGCGATGCACAGCCGACCGACGCGTCCGACTCGGGCCGCACTTACGTCGACCCGACTGACGGCACGCTCTACGAGTGGAACCCGCAGTCCAGCGCTTGGTTTCCCAAAATCGACGACGACTTCATCGCCAAATATCAGTCCAATTACGGCAACTTCACGACCGACCAGAGCGACGGTCCGGCGAACGGTCAGCCGAGCGCTGAGCCGACAGTCGCCGATCTGTCGCAGCGGAACAGCGAAAAGCAAGACAAGCCGTTTGTGTCGAAACTGGCGAAACGGGCGGAGAAGACAGAGCCGACCGCCAACTGGTTCGACGTCGACGACGAGCACAACACTAACGTCTACGTCAGTAATCTTCCGCTCGATATCACAGACGAACAGTTCGCCGAACTGATGAAGAAGTGCGGACTCATAATGAAGGACGAGAGGGACGAGTTGAAGGTGAAGCTGTATCGGGACAGCGAGGGTTGGCTCAAAGGGGACGGCAGGTGTTGCTATATTAAGGTGGAGTCCGTGACGCTCGCGCTCAGCATTCTTGACGGCTATCTGTTTGAGGGCAAGACCATCAAAGTAGAGAGGGCTCAGTTCGCGCTGAAGGGCGAGTACGACCCGTCGAAGAGACCGAAGCGGCGGAAGAGGGATAAGGAGAAGATGAAGAAGAAAGTGGACAAGTATTGAGATTGTGTTTGATTTGCGTTCAGTTTAATAACTATATATTCATTTCTTGATTTTTAGATTATTCGATTGGAGACCCGACCCGATCATAGGCGAGAGACCGAAATGCGAGAAGACTGTCATCATTAAGAATATGTTCGAACCGAAAGACTTTGAGTGCGAACCAAAACTGGTACTCGAGTATAAAAACGACTTGCGGGACGAGTGCGGAGAGAAGTGCGGAGAAGTGAAGAGAGTGGACGTCTACGACCGGCACGTGGACGGCGTGGCGGCCGTCACTTTCGGCCAGTTTGAGTGCGCCGATCAGTGCGTGGCGCTCATGAATGGCCGCTATTTTGCCGGTCGACGACTGGTCGCGCATCACTGGGACGGAAGGACCAGATATAAGATTGAGGAGACCGAAGAGGAGGCCGAAGAGAGGATCAAGAAGTGGGACCAGTTTTTAGATAACAATCACGACAATCACTGAAATTATCGCTCGTCATTAATCATTTAAAACTTATATCAAACATAATTTACTATTAAAAATAAATACCATTATTAAGAAAAAAATTATTATTAAGTTTATCATTAATATGATTCGATCCGTGAAAGACATGCTCTCATAACGAACACAATACCTGTCGCGAACAACTATTATTAATGGTTAGTAACTTTCTAGAAATAACTTCGAGAAATTATATTTACAAGTTTGTAAAGTAAAATTAAATTAAATTAAAAATAATACAAAACTTACAGTTGGCTTAAAATATTAATTACTAACTATCCATATTTCCCGTGTCTTCGCCACTAAATAATAATTTTTAAATTTAAATCTCTCTCTTCTCCCTTCTCTCTCTCTCTCTCTCTCTTCTCCCTTCTCTCTCTCCCTTCTCTCTCTTCTCCCTTCTCTCTCTTCTCCCTTCTCTCTCTTCTCCCTTCTCTCTCTTCTCCCTTCTCTCTCTTCTCCCTTCTCTCTCT
>JAQIYA010001912.1:0-11197 GCA_034699355.1 Microtritia minima
AGTTTAAAATATAAGTTTCAAAATGCAAGTGCAATGTCGAGAGTGATAAAAAGCGTTACTCTTATTTTTTGCTCTTAGTTTTATCAACCATTGAAATCATAAATTAAAGCCCAAAATTTTTTTATTCAATCATTTAATTTGAAATTAGTGTACAATTTCTAGAAATGAACAGTTAATTTGCGTAAAATGCGAATTTGTATACAATTATTATCTAAAAAATGGGATCAAAAATTTAATTAAAGACTTAAGATTATTGATATTAATAATATTTTCGATAATTAAATTTGAATTGTTGAATAATTTTTTGATTTGATGTGTGTTTACAATTTGTTAATTTGTCAAATATTTTTTCAAATCACAGTTTTGGTCCCATTATTAGATTATATTTAATTTACTCATTCATAATTTCATCAATTTTTAAATTTTCTATATATATATATATATTTATAAATAAATGCTGAAAAGCATTAATTTGAACGCTTTATTACATAACTTAATAAAAACAAATGTCTCTGAAACGTTAAAAGAAACAAAAAAAAAGATATTATACTCGTCTATTAAAATTTGAATCACACCTGAGAACAGTATATAAAGTTTGATATTTATTGTTGTTGTTGTTGTTTTTTTTCGTTAAATGTTTGTGATGCACAGCAATTTGAAAAAGCTTTGTAACTTTAATTTATGTTATTTTATTTTTGGTGAGAATAATGTTTTCATGGGTTAATGATAATATTTACACAAAACTATTTTCAGAAGTAAACCGGAAAAGAATTTTCTATATTATTAACGATAGCGTAGATTACAATTTTTCTCTTTAAAAAAAATGTTGCTCAGAGAAAATCTTATTTTTTTTTGCTCCGAGTTGTCTACAACTTTAATACAACTTTTTTAAAAAAACGAGATAAAATTAAGATGTTTTTTACATTAAGTAAAGAATATAAGAGGTACACAAAATAATAATAATAATAAGTAATGTAAGCGAAATTAAAAATAATCGAAAACATAATAATAATAATAATAATATTGATAATGACACGGCGAAAGTATTCAAATCGATAACTCATTTTCTCTTTTATGAACAATAAAATATAATTAATATATTAATGGCCAACAAATATTCGTATAATTTTTCTTATTATTTCAGAATTAAATTAAAGGCACTCACGTATAAGAGACAATAAATATGTGCAATTATTGTTTATTTTATTTAAGATTTCGCGAATGATTGAATTTTTTTCTTCATTTTATTTCACTAGTTTTCAATTTATTTTTAACATTTTCAATCAATAATACCGGTAAAATTAATACTAAAATTAAATTGTGCTCATCAAAAACGAATTTGATTATAAAATTTAAAACAAAAAAAAAGATAATATTCAATTAATAAAAAAACATTTCTCATGTAAACTTTGAAAATTGAAAAAATAAAACAAATTTGACTGATTTATTATATAACCGATAAAATAAATTCAATAAAATAAAATCAATAATAATTAGTAACCAAGAAATTAATTAATTAATATATATATAAAAATCAAATACAAAAAAACTATACGTCACACATCGCGCAACATAATTAATTTCTTTTTAAAAAACTTCTCTATTCATATTACAAATGCCTAAATGTCGGGTTCGAAAATAACTTTAATAATAATTAATTAATTAATTAATAATTATATAACACTAGTGGCAAAATCAAAGATCTTTACATTTGATACCGTTATTGTGGGCTTTGTGTATACCGTTAGTGTAGACACTTTTGCTGGCGTTGGCGCTACCGTTGCTGACAACAGTTCCGTTTCGTTTGTGACCGTTCGCGAAGAGCTGGTCGTAGTCGAGAGAGCACATTGTGGTCAGGCCTCCCGCCGACGACCGCCTCTCGGACGGCTCGGCCGACGACGACAACCACCACGAGTGACCAGGTTTTCTGTAAGCGTTTTTATAAAAGTCCCAGAATAGGAACCAAAATAGTATGGCGTGAACACCGATCCACCACATGAACCCTCGCGGATAATTGCATTCGCGGAACAGCAGTTGAAATGAGTGCACAAATATCAGTATAAATTGGACCTGAAATGTGAATGCATTTGTTTAGAAAATATTGTTTTGTTTTGTTTAACAATCGAAGATTGTTTAAGATTAAAATTTGATAAATTCAAAGCAAATTATATAAATGTTATTAAGAACACAGGATTAAAATTGTTAAAACATGGCTAAAATTGTTTAAAATTAACCCCTAAAAGCTGATTCAGTAAATATTTGCTAATTTGTAATAAAATGCTGTCTCACTTTAGGTAATAATGACTTGTTGTAAATAACTGTTTACAACTAAAAACAAATTTTTTACTTATAAAAGTAGTTGTGATATATTTAGTACGACGATATAGCGTTAAATAATTTAATTATGCAAATTGATTAATTCGGTACGTTTGAGAAATATGTATTTTGCATATAAAATGCTTCGTAATCGTATGCAAATATCTTGTATCCATTTATTCTCATATTTATTATAATTTATTATTATTTATATATACATAATATCATGTTTTCGTATTAAAAATGCCGTCTCAAAGGATATAACTTTTTAAAATTTATTTTATAAATTTTATTTACATATTTTTGCAGTTTTCAACTTGTAGTTAAAAATTGTTGATTAATTTTAAATTATTTTTTAATGATTTTTAATGTCTGCCAATTTAATGCTCATAATTATTGTAAATATTAATTTTAATGTCAAACCAATCTCTGAATAATTCATAATTGCTTTATCGCTATTATTTTATAAATGAATTAATTTCTTATTATGAATTTTCATAAATGAATATTTATGTCATAAACTATTCGAGACATTATTTTCAATTTGTATAATTGACTACAATTCTTTTAATTCTATAATCTAAATATGTTTAACATTTGTTCGTTATATTTATTAATTCTAATAAATATCTGCGAACTATGTACAAGTATTAACTAATTATAATATATAATTTATAAATTTACTGCGATATAATTAGAAAATTAATTGAGATTAATGGCAAAAGTTTTAAATAACGAAATGAGTTTATATAAAATAATGTTTAAACTGAAGCGCACGTCTGCCTAATTTACGCGGTATTAGATAATAATGAAACGAACATTTTGTTTGCACATCAATAATAATGCATAATTTGCGTTCTCTAATAAAGATTAATAGGCATTAATAAAGATATAAAATAATTAAAATTATTCATTTATAAATAATGAATAACAATACAGATTGTATCGAAGAAATCACAAGTAAAGCTTAAATGCATGAAAATAACGGTAAACGCAGTTTAGTAAAGCTCGAGTTATTTTTAAAAATATAATCAAATAATACATAAGTTGAAGTGAACATATCTGGCTATTGATAATGCTTGCATAAAGTGTGAATAATTTATTTATATTAAATAAAGTATAGTTGTGTCTTAACTAAATAAACATAAATACCGTTATTTAAGTTCGACAAAGTAATATCAGTTATTTTAATAGATTTTCATAATTTTATAAATAAATAATTTATATAACATAGTTAGGTATTCAAACTTTGAATATAATATCTTAATTTTTTATAATAATATCTTAAACGGTTTTATTGTATAAAATTTCTTAATATTTTAAAATAATAAAATTTAAATATTAATATTTTAAGATTAAAATTTTATAATATTTTAAAGCCTTAAACTTCGGGCATAAAAATATAGTTTTAAATTATTTCTATAATTAAAAAGCATACAAAATCGATAAAAATTATGCAAAAATTTCACATTAGAGCTTTTTTAATTTTAACTTTAATTTTAGATTCATAACATTAATATTTTAATGTAGCGCTTTATTTATTTTTGTTTCGATATTTAAATATCATATTTTATTAAATTTAAATCAAAATAAATAATGGCAAATATTAGTGCTTTTGCATGTATAGCTTACTCTCGTTTTAATCAAATATTAATTAATTAAAGCACTAGTTTTCATGGTATTAATATTTGATTAGAAAATATATTTGATTAAAATAAAAACGAGAAGTGCTTCTCGTGTATTGTTATGATAACCTAAATTAAACTAATAAATAATCATTAATTTTTTAGTTAATTTATGCGAGCGAAACAAAATATTTAAGCGCACATATATTAATCATTCAGAGCACAATTACAATAATTAATTACTGATTCAATATTAAGACATTTCCTAAAGAGAAACTGAGAACAGAAAAAAGAGTAGTGGCCGTAAAATTTATTATCTAAACTCTAGTAAATAACTTTTAACGAGAACATTATTTTCGTCAAACAATAAGACAAATATTTGGACATTTACAGTGTTATCAATCTTTTAATGCCTTAACTGCTAGTCTTTAAAAGCATTTGCGACATAATTCAAGAAAATCACATTTAAGTCTTATAAATTGGTCAGAAGTATATTTTAGTTCTTTTTTAAAAAAAAACTCAATCATTCATTCACAAAAAATTAATAATATCTACCTTTTACGGCATTTTCTTGGGCTAATATTTTATTTCACGCATATATCACTTCGCAAAAAAAGCAAACAAAAAAAGAGTACAAAAGCTTAACATATTTTTGACAGGCATATCATTAATTATAAGTGATTGATATCTCGTATTCCGTTCGTGGAGAGCGTGAACAAAATCGTACGCTAACACTGATATAAATTTTAAATTCGGTCTCCTTTTCGAACAGTTATATATATATATATTTTAAACTCAATTTAATAGAAATAAATTGAAAAATAATGCCACCACTAGAAAAGGCATGCGGGAAAAAAATAAACAAGAAATGTGTAAAAAAAAAAGTTTTCGATCTTTTCGTTTGTTTTCACTTTAACCCATACAATATTTTTTTTTGAACGCCTACTTATGGCTATAAAAAAATTTGGTCGAATATTTTGCTTAACGATATCGATTTTGAAGAGCTTCGTTACTGTATTGATCCCATTCCGTTATCATGCCTTTTATGATAAATTCAATCAAAATCAATTATTTATAACGTTAGCGTTATTTTTTTTTCTTGTATGACATTATTTTCCAAGTAATGATTAAACGCGATATAATTAAAATTCATACTATAATTAGCGAATTTTCGCTTTTCGTATTTATTTCCTTATTTACGTTTATATTTTGGTTTCGATTTTTTCTTATTCATTTTCCTGTGCGCTCACACAAGTTTGCGGTATTCGCAGCCCTAAACAATTTGTTACGCAGAAAAATATTAACGTTTTTTGATGATAAAAAACCAGATCTATTTAAAAACCAAAGCTAATAAATTCTCTCTCGTTTCGAGTAGAAAACATGATTATTTCTTCACCAGAGGCTACGACAACCCAGTATTGCTGTGTATCTTATTTTTTTCTTTCTGGGATAGAGAATTGAGTTTAAACTCTGGAGGCAATCGAGAGCAAAATATAGCAGAGTATAGCCTGATATTATGCGATCGCTGTCTGAATATTAATGCGAACTGATTGTTGCACTTTCTCGAGACATTAAAATGTATATCTCTATGCGGCGGAAATATAAAAAAAACATCAGCATCAGATAAAATTATTATTACCGATATATTAACACAGAGAGAGAGAGAGAGTGATCTAAAATTAGATGCCGAAGTTAAACAGCGAAAAGTAAGAGATAAATTGCGAAACGCATAAACACCTCAAGACAGTAGGCCAACGAAGCAAAGTATGCACGCATACCAAACACACACGCAAACGGTAAAGCTATTGAGAGTTTTTCTTTCTCTCTTTCTCTCTCTCGTTCGCGCTCTCACTCGAAAAATATTTCCGACAAATAAATAATTCATTTTATATCGCGTCTGTTACTTCCCAAAAGAGTTTTATTTTATTTATTGCTCAACAGTCCGTCGCTAATGATATCTCTCACCCGAATCTTCTTCTTTCCAATTTTTACCGCTTCTTATAAAAAAACACTCTCTCGCGTATAAGATTTGGTAATTGGAGGCGAAAAATTGTCTCTTTTGTCTCGCGGTGACAAAAGAGAGACAATGCATTAACACAAGACAGGGAAAAAATTTAAGTCTGGCTTATCGTTATTAATGATCCGATAAGATGGTTAGATAATCGACAGTTATTGTTCAAACAAATTTTCTAGTTCTTTACGAGCAGTGAGATCGTCCTCTCACTCTATTATCTCTGTATAATATCTTAAGGCAGCTATTTTTACTGTTTCCCTAATCGCGAACGTGGCATAAAAATATTAATTTTCATAAGATATGATCAGACGTGTAGTCATATGAGCAGCTTTTTATATTCAGGCGTAAAAAACTTCATTTCGAAAAGAAAACAAAAAATATAAACAGCGCTTATTAGGGTTAATGATTATTTTTAATATTTAAATTATTTAAACCAAAAATAAATGAGATTTTATTTTTAAAAATCGCCACATTTTAAAAGTAAAATTTTGAATTAAATTTTTCCAAAAGAGAATCTGAAAAATAGTATCAATTTATGTCAATCTAAAATTTTTCTCAAATGTTTTTTGTTTTACGTCTGAACCAGAAAATGAAATAATAATGAAATAAAAATACAATTTTAATATTAAAGTGAAAATTAAAGAGTTTTCATGTCAGAAAATAACTCGCATAACAAAGATTAAAGTAAAATGTTTTTTTTCACCGCAACTAACATTAACACAAACACAATCTCTATAGTTATCTAATGCAGCGTTTAATTTAAAAAAATCTTAATTAAACGGAACGTCACTTCAGGATTAAAGCAAATCATCAAAGATTTACGTATTGTATTCAGACTCTACTTCGACGAGAATAGTGGCAGTGAATAATTTACTGTCTCAAGTAATTTATTCTGCGATTCTGTGTTTATTCTTATAAATAATATAAAACGCGAAACAAGTATTTTCTCGATATGGAACAAATTTCAACATAATCACTATCTTCACTGCGGAAACTGATGACTGAAATGTAAAAAAATAAAATAAAATAAAGGAAAGCATAGAAAATAAAGATAAGTCTCTCGGCAAACATTCTCGCAAAACGAAATAACTGTTATAAAACATTTGAAATGTTGCATTTACTTGCATTTGCTTTAGTTGGAAACAATCTCTCTCTCTCTTTGTCTCTCTCCCACTTGCCTTCTCGTCAAAAAAAAAAAATACCAAAAGAAAGTGCACAACAAATGTAACAGTTATATGATAGCATCAATCGTTAAATGCGTTTTATTGGAAATTGACGAGATTCGCATACTAAAGATTTGATACACTGATACGGATGCCAAGCATTTCTATCACTTCCAACTAACGGCCAGAATAGACTTCGCCAGATATAAATAAAAACCTCTCATAGTCAACAGTGGTGACAGTAGTTTTTCGGTTCGCTCTTAAATGAATTATCGGCAAAAGAAAAGAACAGTTACGATAGAGAATGATAGCTAAACAGTTCTAATTGATGTACAAGAATAAAAATAATTCAAACAAAACATGACAGCACTTGAAATAAAATGAAAACGTTAGCGCGAATAGAGAATTGAGAAGGAAAAGAGACATTAAAATAAAGTCGTGTATGAAAAAAATCGATATATTCGCGAACACAACTGAAAAGCCGGTGAGTTTGTTCCGTTCAAAGTACCGCAATTTATTTTATTTCCATGACTCTTGTCATAGCAATTTCTTCACGGATCAAAAAGTGTTTTAATTAAAAAAAAAAGTTTTTTCGCCTCTAATTAAATTTTGAGTTTGCCGTAAAAATAATTTTGGTTTTATGCGTTCACTGCTAAGTAAATTGAGTTAAAATTAAAATGTTTGAACAAAAAAGTGAAAATAAACTAATAATATAGTAAATGATATTAAAGGCGGTGATTAACTCATAAAATAGCTATATTTTTATGAAAATGTATTTTATAAAAATTAATAATATAATTAATTCATTTATAAACTTTCATTATAAACAAATAAAATGTGGAAAATACAAGTGTTTCTAACTATTATTTTATCAGGTTTTATGACTTATGATGAAATCAAAAGGATTTGTTTCAAAGGTATCGAAATTAAATAAATGTATGTTAAATTGTTTTATTATTTTATTGCTGTATATTCCGTGATAAATAGTAGAAATCCTAATAACATTATTAACAATTTTCTACATATAAATAATATTATTTATTTGCGCACCATTACAAATCTTAAATAATAATGCTTTTAATTTGATTAAATTAAATAAATTAATTTTCTAAATCTTTAATTATCGAAAAGCAAATCATCTTCGATTGATTCAAATAATTTGAATAATTTTTATACAAATCTCAGCGAACAAGTTTACAAAACAGATTAAATTTAATATAAAGAGGGCTAAAACATTAAAACAAAAATATATATATTCAAATCCAAGCACAGACACGCAAAATAATTTATTTTGCTCCTTCGGATAAATCTTTTTTTATATAAATTGTTGGAAATAAAAATAAATAAATTCACAGCACATGTAATAGTTTCGCAAAATACTAAGAAAAGAAACTCAAGCAAAATAATGCGGAATACGTGCATAGCTTGCAGACACAATTATAGCAACACAGATATATACAACTAAATTATTTTTTATTTTACTAAATACTTTATTTTTATCTATTATTAAATTATAAGTAAAAGAGTAGAAAGAGAAGCCATTAAAGTACAGCACCAGAAAAATTCAGCGCTAAAATGTCAAACACTCGCCGGTAATGGAAGAGTAGACGTAATACTGGAGTGCGTTATTAACTTTACGAGAGAGCGTTTAAAAATGATTACCGAAAGATTTACTGAACCGATTTCGAGCTAATTTGAACACTTATTAATTTGAAAAATTGTTAATTTAGATTATTAATAGCGCGCTAACAAGAAAATGCTAACAAACCACTATTAAAGAACACTTGACACGAATTTTATGATTTGTCAAAATACAAATCTCGATAAATGAATTTCCTCAAACAATTTTTTACCATTTCCACCATAAAAGGTGTGGCTCTAAGCGTATCGTCGAGCTTAAGCTCGAGTCTGACTGTCGCCGCTTTTAAGCCCACAGACTCTTAAAATAGAGCCGTCGGACAGCGAGCTTAACGAACATTTAGGGCGTTTGATTCAGTGAAGAGCCGTTGATGTCATAGATCTATATAAATATCAATATTGTGGGTAATAATAATAATAATTTCTTTACAACACACACATACAGACTCGCGACAGATGAAAATAAAACAGCTGAACGCACAACAATAATGCGTAAAGTATTGACAGATCAATATATTCTTTTATCATATGCCGCATAACGATATATACATTATTCTGTATATCCATACTCGTATAAATAGCGAATATTCCACATACACGGCTCATATTGAGTGTATTAAATATACAAGTGTGTAGTCGTTGAAAAAAATATTGACCGAGAAAAATGGTTATGACGGCAATAATACTTAATTATGAAAATGTTTCGTAGTATAAACATGAAAATTATGTAAATATTCTGAACTTTGCGATTACATAACTGAATGAAAGGGGGAGTACAGGAGTGGGGGAAAAAAGCGAGACGGCATTTACCAAAAATAAAAACCGATAACATAGTTTCACTACAGCTTTATCAGTGATAAAATAATAGCAAAAAATATCGCATTAGCGTAAACGTATTTATTTAATATCGTCTTACCATTTGAATAGTAGTCATGTATTTCTTCCACCACAAGAATTTATTCATATGCGGTCCGATCGCCGATAGACCGTAATAAATATACATTATTATGTGAACAAAACTGTTGACGAAGGCAAAGAAAGTACTGTGTCCGCCTAAATGTGATGATAATTAGTATCAAATTAACTCGCAATTAATTGAGGTATAAAAAAGTTTGAGAGCGTTGAAAGCGAATGCAAACCTGGGGTAAACTTGACGCCCCACCAGACACTGATAGGCATTATTCCGTGATGAATGACGTGCAGCGTCGAGACGTGAGTGAATTTTTTGCGCAACACGAAGAATATGGTATCACAAAATTCAGCAAACTTTGAGATGTAATACCACCACGACAAGTGAGCCATCTAAACATAACCAATCCATTAGTTTTACACGTTTGAGGTGCCGAACCAATTCGATCGGCTTTTTCTAATTCCTAACTTTAAGCGTTATTGATTTTTGTTTTTTGTCTTTTGTCTTTTGTTATATTTGCAGAATTTAAGGAATGCATTACAATAATTAGGGTTTTATATATATCAATATATAATATCCTAATGAAATAACAAAAATAGAGATCAATTTTTGAAATTAAAAGCAAGATCAATGTACGCCTAATTGAATTGAGGCGCGCGCCAAACGGAAAAGCGAGACACACTGCAAGGCATGGCATTTGATATTCAACTCTCGAATTTTACCATCGTTTCTATGGACTCGCATAACATAGACATCGGTCACGTAATAGGGGAGGGAATAGAGAGAGAATGATAACAACGATAGGGGGGGAATGTATTCACACTTACGCCAATCGCCTCGACTGAGTTGGAGTAGTCGACGGGTTGACATTTGTAGTTATACTTTCCGAACCAGCCGTAGTCGCCGAGCTTAAAAAATATGATAACGCTGACCAACACCATCGAGAAATTGTAGATCGCCATCAAATAGCGAATGTTGAACGGCTCGCGGTCTTTCATGAGCGCCGGTCCCAAGTATTTCACCAAATAGACGTACGACAGGCAGATGCCGACTGTCGGCCACGGGCTCTGCATTAGCGGCCAGTCGGCCACTCGCGGGTCTAAACGAGCGGTTAAACAAATTTTAAAACGATGTGATAATTCGCTTTGTGGAGCGAGAAAATATGGCAGTATATGATAATTATAAGATAAACACCATTAACAAGTAAAATCAGCAAAAATAAAAGAGTGAGAGCAGAATATTAATGGCATGGGCTTAACGAATAGGCGAAAAAATAGGCGTTTGCTGTTTCATAGTTTGGGGTAATATATACGAAAATAGCTGCACAATTATTTAGTGGCAGAGTCTGCGAGAGACTCGACCAAATTTGCTGCTTATATTGATTACCTCCTTCTAGAGTGGAGTTATAAAAGTGTTTCAGACCATCGATAACTAGTTCGGCCATTATATCGGCTTAAGTCGGTCCGTGTTTGTGAGAGTGTGTGCTTCGCGTTCAATCGACAACTTCGAGCGCCAGAGACCAGAGACCAGA
>JAQIYA010001913.1:0-11196 GCA_034699355.1 Microtritia minima
GTTATTTGATATTTTTGTTTATTTCAATAAATAAAATTCATTTACAAAATTAAAACTTGATTGGAATATATCTGAATAAATAGCTGTAAACAAACTCATAGACTGGCAATCTGTGAATCAATTGGGCGACAGTACGCACACTCAGTCCGTATCGCTTTGATAAAAACCTGCGGCCAAATGATTATCGCGGGAGCCGTAAGTGAATGAAAGCCGTTAATGAATCGCGAAAAGCAAAAATAAAAATAAGTATTTGCTATTAAAACGAGTTACTAATTAGGGTTACGACCGGCCAATCGGGTTCGCTCTGTTGACGTTCGGCGTACTCGCGTCACTCTATTACACATTATGGGTACTACTCTTGCCATTCGTCGCCGAAAAGCATTACATTCGTAGCGTATTTCCGCGCGACTCCGTTGGCCTCGCGTTAGGCATACCGATAGCCATCGGAACCGTGTTTTTCTTGTCTGTGGCCATATTTGCGTGCATTAAAATGAATTGCAATAAACTCAAAGTGAATTAAATGTCAAAATAAAAACAAAAAAAAAGTCTCTTTTAATGTGAATAACAAAATATAGTGATAGTTACACAAATTTTGACTTTTTGTTTGGTATAATTCTTCCCCTCTTTTGCAAAATTTTGAGTTTATGTTCGCGTTTTTGACGTTTTCTCGCGTCTATATTCTTATTTCGCTTATCCTGTTTGGCCTTAACCTTAGCGTCGACCGAATCGCTTCTCTCTTTCCACTCCTTTTTGCTCTTCATTTTCATTTTCCTCCTCTTCTTCAGCGTCTTCTCAATCATTTGCGGATTATTCCTCTCTTTAATGCCTTCGCTTTTGTTGATCGCAGTCCTCCACAGTCTCTTCTGCTTAACCCGTTTCGCCATTTCGGCGTTCGTCTCCTCCATGTTCGACATCTTTTCCTCCTCTTTTCTCGCTTTGAAGAGCTTCTTCTTCAGCGAATCTTTCTTTTTATGCTTTTTATTTTCGTCTTGAGTTGGCGTCGAAATGAAGTCAAACTTAGAGAACACCAGATTTCCCTCTTTATTATAAATTTTCGGTAACTTTGTCTCGCTTTCCAGTTTCGCTTTAACTCGACTCGCATTTGGCGACAAATTCGTCTCACTTTCGTCGACCGCGTTGTCGACAGCTTTGGGCCGTTTCTGTTTCAAATTGCTATTCAGTCGTCGTCTCTCCCGACGGGTCGGTCTCTTCTTGTGGCTGTCGTCGCCACCTCTCGATCCCTTCAACTCAGTCAGCCTTTCGCTCAACTTCTTCCTCAGTTCAGCCATTTTCGAGTCCACACTCGTCTCTCGTTTTCGTTTCTTCGTCACCGAAGACAAGGTCTGACTGTCGTTATTGGCGTAGAATTGCGATGCGATCTGCGAAACACTGCGATTCATGTTTGGATCCAATTTCACTCTTTTATGTTTAGCCCTAATCGACAGTTTGCTGTCGTCACTGAATTTGCTCTGTTTGTGCGCTTCCATCGCATCCAATATCTCGTCGTTTCCCTCGAAATAGATTTTCGGCGGAATTAAGTCAATGAGAGACGAGAAGTACTCGTCGTATCGACGAATCGATGCCAACAAGTCTTGCGATTTGTTAATCGATTCGGCGTTTGACTCGACTTTGATCGCACTCTTCTCACGCTTTTTCACAGTCATTTTCACATCAATTATTCAAATTTCAAAATAATTAATTTGAAAACAGTAAACAGTAATCATAATAACAATAAATGCCTTTTAATTTTAAAATACAGAACATGTGCTCTCAGTTTTGTACGTAAATAACGTGCGATAAATACAAATTTGGTCGTCAATGACAACCAAAGCGGACGAAAGTTTTTTGAAGTTTCTTATGAAGTGATGTAAGTCTGGTTTGACTTTCTTGGTTTACTAGCCGTTTGTCTCCTTTCTATGGATTACAATTCGATGTTTGATTTTGAAATTTATTAATTTTAATCTTTGCTTCCGAAATGAAATTTTATATTAAAAATAAGAGAAAATAAAACTTAGAAAAAAGTTTTTATAAACAGATTAACTCGATTACTATTGTGTTGTTAATAGTATTTTGCATTAATTATGCTTTGAATATCACATATTTAACACTATCAATATAACTAATTATCATAAATTATGGCGCAAAATAATTTAATTTTTTTAATTTTAAAAATCATCATTTATTCATCAAAATTAATGTTCAAATAAACGTATCATTAAATACTTCGGTCAATAATTGTATCATTATATCAAGATTAACAGTTTCGTCATTAATACATATACGTGTATTGTGAATTTTTACAATATGTCTATTTTTAAACATATTTAGTTAGTCTAAAATTCAAATATATTTTTATTTATAACTAGTCATTATTCCCGCGGCTTCGCCGCTATCAAAATTTATTTTATTAAATATAATTTTCTCTTATTTATACTTCTCTTTTGATTGTTGAAAATGCGTTATTTAAATTACAGCAACAATTAAAACTAAAAGCACGCTCTCTATTATTTAATCACGTTTTGTTTTAAATTTATACAACAATTAAATTTTAAATCGTTATTTATTTAATAAACTAAAAAGTTTTAAAAATTGATATCATTTGACGCAACAATTAAATATATTGTTGGAAACTTACACACTAACTAACTCACTCAAAATAAATTCTTTTAATAAATTATAGAGTTTATTTTTTAAATATATAATTTTTATAACAAATCTATAGAACATCTTTTAATTAATAATTGTTTTTCTAATCTCTATAAGTAATTAAAATAATAAAGTATGTCTCTAACAATGCTTTTAATTGTTGACTGGAATTTTAAATAAATGTTGGCCGTTGTGAAAATATAATTATTGTTAGAATCGTTAAAATAATTTTTTTAAATGTTAGCGAACATAAATAAGATAGAGATGGAGAGAGAGAAAGGGAAATAAAGTTAGAGTGGGAGGGATGAGACAGACAGAGAAAATTAAATTTATATGAAAAATTATGTTTAAGTGGTGAAGCAAATGAAAAAGGCTAGTAATAACTTATGATTATAGTTATTTATTTTAATAATAATTAGAAAATTTTTAAAATTAACTTAAATTTGAATAACAACGGCACGCTTTCGATGAATAATTTCTAATATCTCTTACGAATGAATTGCTTTTCGCAGTTTATTTCCTCACATTCAGATTTAGAAACTTTTTCTTTACAGTAGTTGTATAAGTATTGAACACGTATTTACAACAAAAGAATCATTAAAAACAGGAATGCACGGTGTTTTGGGTCGACTCGTCTGACGTTGAATTCGTTTCGTACACTTAGAATGCGAATAATTTGATTATTCGCTAAACGCTACCGATCGAGGAGTGAGAGTATATTATTGGCTGCAGTTTCGGAGAAGTTGTTAACTTTTATGAGCGCGTATTGACTAAATGCGAAAAATTGTGGATATCATAAATAGAATTTGATGGCTTATGGAAATGGGCGTCTAAATGGTTCGCTTGTGCTCTTCGCGAGTCGTAAATTCACAAGAAGGCCACTAACAGTAAATATCAAGTGCTCGCTAATTACATATAAAACGATTTCGTCCCAATTCAACGATTAGCGGTACATTTTTAAAATTGCTTTTCGACTGAATTTGCGAGCGCTTTCAAAATAGATTGCGCTAAATTTTAATTTAATTTAGTTAACTGTGCAAATAAATCTCAGCTTAAAAAATGTAACTCACTTTATTAGCTTTAATGAACAAATACTGTATGTCCCGAATCTTTGAAGATAATAAATTTTTAAATAAAATAAAGTTAATATTTTATTAGTTATCTTTTACAGTTTATCTAATATAAGCAAACGAACTGTAACTGTAAGAGTATATTAATGTTAATTTATTAACGTATAATAATTATAAATTATGTTTGAACTAAAACAAGTAATCAAGAGAAGGGTAATTGTAATTATTTGGTGTAACGTTAAAAAGTGTTTACTCCTTAGAGAGGAGTATACCCGGAATATCATCTTTAAAAAGTGCGCACCGCTTATTCTAACAACTGTTTATTACAGTGTAGTAAATAAAAGTTTGAGCAAATAATATATTAAGCGTTCTATTTTTTTATTTGTAACCAACTGTAGAGTATTCCGAGAATTCAAAAGCTAACCTGAATAAGGCATACAGGTATTCAATAAACATGTTATTGTTGGCGCTTCAATACACTTATTTTATGAGGTGTCCGCGTTTGTTGAGGTAAATACTAGTTGCACATCAAGAATGTATATCAAGAAATCTTTGTTAAAAGTATAAACAAAATAGAATTTATATTTTATTAAATTTTCTTATCTTAAAAATACTGATAAAATGTACTCTATAAAAGTGATATTTATTAGTTATTGTTTATTTTTGGCGAAGATTAAGATTTAGATCTGATCTGATACTGAACTGATATAATTAACAGTACTGTACTCAAAAGATAATAATATATTATTTATAAATTGATAGTTATATAAAGCACAAGTCAATCAATTGTTAGATCTAGAATATAATAAAATTTTTACAAAATTATGCTATGAAAAATTATTAAAATAAGTTACATAAATTATTTATAATTTAAATAATTTACTTACAATAGTAGACACGCAAAGTACAAATACTTACCCAAATTTTACAGCGATAGCCATCAGACTATTTAAGTTTAAAAAGTTGATATTTTAATTATTTAATTTTATTTATGCAATATATGAATGCAAGCTATACATGAATTCTACGATTTTTTTTCATGTGTTTATTTCTGTCGATTTGAATCGTATTTGTTCTCATAAAAATTTTGCACGAAAAAACCTGTAAAAATGCACACATTTGGAACTGAAAATTATATTATGCGAAATTATAAAGTGTATAAATATACAGTAATAGTGATTTTACTATAAAATAAAAGAAATGTAAATGAAAGGGAAAATAGTTATTCTTAAGTTCATAAAATGTATACATAATGTAATTATAAATTGTTAACAATTTCAGAGAATTTTTCTTCGAGGAATTTGTTATATAATCTATTTTTAAAGATAAATTTTTATATGTACATATTTTTATATTTTTAGCTGATTTTGAATTTTGACAAAAGTAAACTTATGCATTTGAGATGTGCGCCCGTCTGTATGTCCACACCAGAAGGCCAAGCGTGCAAAATATATTATCAAATTAAGTTGCAGAGACGATATAGAAGTTGGGAATTTTAGATTATTAAATTGATTTACATATGATTATTGTGCATAATTATGGTGTATGTGTAAAGCGTTGTTTGAAAATATTGATGCAGAGCATTAAAATTTTTATGATTTATCATTTTTAACAAATTAATAAATAAATTTTAATCTATTTATTATTTAAAAGTTTTACATTAAATATTAATTATAATTAAAACAAAATCAAATTCAATTTTATTGTCATCACAAATATCTTTACATATGTTGTGTTGATTTATTGATATAATTTGAGAGTAATTTTAATAAATATTATATCATTAAAGAATATATATTTAATTAATAATCTTAACAGTTATATCAATAAATCAACACAGTATTATTTTATTGACGGCTTACTAAAAAGAATTGTTTAGCATAAAAATAGTGTATTAAATAAATAGTTGCTGTCAAGTGGAAGCAAGAAGATTAACATCTAAAGTAAATTTACAAACGATTTCAATCATATTAAAGATGACTTTTTAATAACAAACTAATATTAAATTCTATAAATTAATTTCCTTTAAAGAAATTGTAGAAAAAGCAAATTTAAAACTAATATAATAAAAAAATGTGATAATAAATATAATATCGTTAATAAATCAAGGAAATTAAAAATAATTTAAATAATTTGGCTAAAAATTAAAATTAAACCTTACTTTATAATTTTTTCGTTCATTTATTTGTTGCGACAGATGAAAACTTTTATTATATCAATACAATTGATAAGCAGCCAAATCCTAGAGAGTGCCAGTCAATACTTCTGATTATAATTAAGAAAACAGCTAATATTGTCTGCCACTCACCTTTTTAGCGTATTCAACCAAATTATTAAATCATATTCATATATTTAAGTATAAAAAATAATCTTTATAAGTGACACACAATTTGTTAAAACTGTTAGTAAAGCAATCATTACTACGTTTGAATTTTAAGTTTACTTATCAAAAGCTAAATATAGAATGGCTTGAAAGTGTGAGCATTACGTTTAGGTAAAGTAGAGCTACTTTCTGAATGACTTTCCTCACAGCGGCCCGCTTTGACTTTATATTAATTACAACACATTTTACAAGTTATTCAAAAAGTTTAAGTTTTGTTTAAAATTTAATATTTTAAAAATTAAACTATGTAAACTGTTTAAACTGCGAAATTTACACTGTGTTTAAGTAGTGTCGCTTATATAGAGGCATACACTATAACATACTTATCTGAAAAAAATTTTTTTTATCTCATCAAATGTTCAAATTGTTCGCTATCGCTCAAAATGTAATGACCGCACCGATGATTAAATTAATTATTAACATTTTTTGTCTTCAAGATTTAAACAATATAACTTAAAAACTAATGAACACACCTTTGTTTATTAAATTGTGTGCTTACTATGTTTTGGCTATACTTATGCATTGATTATGCGACACTTAAAATTCAAGCATTATTTAAAGTTATTCAGTTATTATAAAACGAGACAATGGCCGACTCGGTTCGAGCCCCACCCTTGTAATCCATGCACTTTCTCCCAACAAAGTTAAAGTTGTGGAAACCAGCTCTCTATTAGGGCCCGCGTTATAAATGGACTGCGAACGCAAAAAATTTTATAGACATACGTTGGCATATAAACGATGCCTTTATCATTATTATGACGACTGAGCCCACGTTGCGATTTCTTAAATATTTCTTAATAAAGTTTGATTATTCATTTCAATGAGCTCTATCCGGGTTTCTTTATCTGAGTATCAAAATTTTATTAGAACCACACCGACAGCGAAACGCTGTTTGATTCTAAGCTCGATATCATCATTAATAGTCGAAACAAACAGAAACGTAAATCTCATGTTATTAAAAATGCTTTATAAACATTTTAATTAACTATTATTTTGAAGATCATTATTTTTTGACTTAAGTAACTTGAAAACGTCATAAACATAGTAATAAAAATTAAATTTGAATAAATAATTTAAATAATTAGCGATGAAAAAGTTGCCATTTATTTATTAATTTGCTAAATTCTTTCATATTTAGTCAGTTAAACGCAAGCCATATAAACAATTAGAATCAAAGTGAGAATATTTTAATAAATGATGCTTCAGTTGTTCATTACTTGAATTACGCACAGATCGCATAAGTCTATCAAATTTAATCTTCGCATTCGAGTCGACAATTTTTGTATTACGAAATAAGGCATGATTTAAGTGATGAATTGCCATCAAATACAATAATGGACTGCATAATGGAGTGACGAATCCGCATAAAAGTGCTTTCAAATAACATTCCAATGTTTCGAAATCATTTTCGATTGGGAGCAAAAAATTATTTACTGGAATAACGATCTAAAATTACAGATAAATTATATTAAAACAATTTTCAAATTTTTAAATTCTAAACTCGGGTTACAAACCTCATCAAATTTATTGCTTAAAATTTGCAAAACAGATGAATTCTCCGAAAACAGTTTGCTTCTAAAAAGTTGACTGCATTTTCTCTGGCAAAATACAAGTAAATAATTTGCGAATAATTTATTTCCATACGATACTGATTCGAATTGATTTACAAATTGTCCAAAACTAATAAAAAAACAAAATATATAAATTAATTATACCAATAATATATTAAAAGTATTATGTTAAATAAATATAAAGCTTTCTACTCAACGTTACGTATAAAATACAAACTAATATATTAAGATATTATAATCTAAGGTATAATCTAAGATATTAATTAAAATTCTGGCAAAAACTATCAGATATACAAATGATGATAATTTAAATAATTAAAATATTAAAAATATACTTAAATTTTGTATAAAAAAATCTTACAAATTAGTTAAAGATGGAAAATGCAGAATTTTATCGTCTAATTGACAATTTACGCCATAATTTAATAACTTTTTTAAAACGTCGTATAATAAATGTTGCGCCGAAAAATCAAAATAAAGATCATTTGTTAATAAAAATACAGTCGATATCAAATAAAACGCTGTAGAAGTCGATCCAATAATTTGATGCAAAAAGTTTTCGTGTTGACTTGTAATTAAATTTATAAACGATAAACAATTAACAATATCATCGTTCGACACAATTTCACTATTTAACGATTTAATAATAGGCGCAAATAACCAGTGAATAGTATCAAAAGAGGAATATTTAATATAAGTTGCTCTGATTTGCTCGAAATTGATTGATTTTCGCGTATTCGTATTGACATCGTTAATAGAAATTAATGACATTTGGTCCAACAAATTGCTGTCAAACAATGATTTGTTAAATATCACTCTATTCACCAGATTAAACCTTTGCGTATCATTTTTGATAAAACAAACAATTAATAATGAAAGATTGACAAAATGATAAACTTGTTCTGTTTGCACGTTAGGCATCGAAGCCGACAGCAAACAAATGTCTGCGAGTAAATTCAATTCGTATAAATCAAATATATTCAATTTAATGACGCGAATGTTGTCAATCACTTTCGAAATATAATAATAAATTCGTTCGTTTAGCAGCAAATCATTCACAAAATTTTCATTGGGAAGAGTAGACAATATTTTAACGATCGCGTATAAAAGACATATCGAGGACTTGCTGTTCAAAATAACTATAGTTTGCAATTTTCGATAATATATGGAACCAAATGATGGCAAGTTTGTGGCGTCTCTCGCCGTTCCCTGTGTTTGTTCGCCAATATTGAGCAGATTTGAGTTCTCGATCAATAAATCAACCAATTTGTTCAAAACGATCTTATTGTCAATAACATGCGAGACAACGTTATCGATCAGTAAATTAGTGTCAATATTTGTAACCAAAATAAATTCAATTGCAGAGAGAATAGACATATTAGGGTCAAAATTGGGAATCATTTCAACACTTTTAATACATGACAACCATTTAAATAGCGTCGCGCACACTAAATCATTAAAACCAGAAAAGCCAGCATTTGTTAAAACCAAGTTTTTTAACACAGATATTAAAGTGGAGGCGTAGTGCCAATCAAATTGATTTGTGTGCGATATGGGATTCATTGTCTGACAATATTGTAAATGCTTAACAATAATCGGAAAGAGATCTAAAAATTCGGCGCTATTTTGTGGAATAATATAGAGCCAGACTCGCAGCGCTTCGATTGAAATTTGTAGTATTTCTGAATAATTGCGACAATTATCCGGATTTAAAGTTATAAACACTTTGAGAGAATCCACAATTGAAGGAAAGTTAGCGATTACATGAGCGCTTATTTCTTTGCTATTGTTTGTGAGTAAACGAATTAATTTGAGTGCTTTTACATTGGCGTAACTAAAACTTTGCTGCAAAGTGTTCACAGAAATCGGCACAAAATTCTTGATTATAACACCTAAAAGATGGTTACATTTAATAATAGATTGGCGCAAATCATTTGAATGCCTGGCTATTCGAATCAGTATGTCTAACAAGTGATTGGCGTGAATCAGGTCTAATGAGTTCTCTTCGAACAAAAACCTAATGCGTTCCAAAAGGTTCGTTCGTCGCACTAAGCAATCAATAATGTCTAATCTGGCGAATTGATCGTCACTTAATTCATCTATTTTAATGGTCATATCGTAGCGCGGCTTCAAATCATTGTTAAGTGACTCGTCGTTAAGCAGAAGAAATGCTCGATCGAGATATGCTTCGTCGACAACTGTGTTGCAAATGATGGCACGCAATCCATTGATAGCCATCTTCCAAATAGTGTCGGCGCTGTCATCCAAACACAATCGCATCTGCAATACTAACGATGAATTTTCTAAGAGCTCACTAATTATATTCTCGTTAAAGCAGGCGTCATATAAACCGTTGTACGACTTCTCAAATATTTTCGCTAATAGTTGAATGGCCAGAACTTTTTGAGACGCATAACTACTTTGTAGAAATGTGAGCAACTCTTGAATAGTGTAGCCGGCATTTGATGGCTCATCCGAGTGATGGTGAAGGGCTTTATCGACGCCTATATGTTCGCCACTATCGACGAGAAAGCCCTCCAAATCAAAGCGCGCCGAATGGGAGACACTCTCGTCCGTCGGCGGCAAATCTCCAATCCATGACAGTTTGCTCTTTTCAATAATATTCATATTAAGCCACTTATTCTCAATTACTTCGCTCTGTTTGATCGGTATCGACGTCTCATCGCTTTCAACCAAACTCTGCTCGTCTTTCATTTCCACATCGATATTAGAGCTCACATTAATGTCCGCATATTTTGTTTTGTCATTTTTAAGTTGCGATTTATTGTGAATAAATTCAATAATGTTTGGGCTCAATTTGTCACTAATCTCGCTCCTCATCTGCCAAATCTGGTCCGCAGAAAGACCACTCAAGAGCTGCTCGTTTTCCCTCCTAATTGTCATCATTTCTCGTTTCCAATCCTTGACACCCAAACCACTGCCAACGACAACACTTCCACCGCTAATCACGTGTTCATCGCTAACGTCATTACGCTTTTTGGCGCCCATTTGTTGGGCAAACAAACTGAGACCGCGTTTTGGTCGCAATTGATTGTCGATTCGCATCGCTATCGGAAAACCAGTTTCGGCACACTTAACGGCTGAATGACAGCCGACATCGACGCCGACATTCTTCTCCACAATATTGCACACAATTGGGGGCAAATCGTGATTATCGGCGATCGATTCACTCGTTTTGCGTTCACTCGTGTCCGCAGTTATGCTCTCGTTCTTCACTTGATTCGCATTATTTCGCGCCAAAAACTCGTTTTGCTGTCGCAATAAGTCGTCCTCTGTTTCGCCGCGTTTCGGCCTTTTGACTGATTGTAAGGATGACATGAGGTATGGATTGCGCGCGAAACGGGAAAACAACAGATTTGGTTAACGAGACAATCAAAACGCATGCCGTGTTTACTGCATCTGTCAATACGATTGCTGTTATTTGCATATGAGTTCAATAGATGGAGACATCGATCGAGACATACGCTCGTAATCGCTATTCATTTAACTGTATTTAAGAAATTTT
>JAQIYA010001914.1:0-11196 GCA_034699355.1 Microtritia minima
TTTAATTCGGGAAGTTTGAGGGAAATTGTGATTTTATTTATTTGGGGGAAAAATTCGTGATTATGTAATAAAATTTCTGATTTGAATATTCTAATGTTTGTTTTTCATTTCTTGACTTTATTTTTCAGTAAATAGAAAATCATTTTAATTAAAGCTATTCGTATAGACAGCTGTGTTTAACTAAGCATTTTTAATGTAAATGTAATGTTAAATAAGTGTTGTGATAAATGATTATATTCAATGTACAGATTAATATTAACTACTGCTTATTTTATTGCTCTTTATAGTTGTATAGTATATAGTTGTATATAATTGATGTACATTTACCGAGAAAATTATATGATAGTCAGCGAAGTTAAGCAAAAGTTTTGAACAGACAGCTCATACGCACACACAAACACAGATTCACACTCAGGATATCCCATATCAGACAGCCTTACATCTAAAAATAAAACGCACACATAATCCCATCAAATGATGCTTAAAGTATATTTTTAGTATTTCGAGCAATTTTTCTCTCTTATGTTTATAAAATTACTGTAAAATTTGCATTTACTGTATTACATACTCGATTAAAATTATACATTATTCGCATTGATTTTGCGTGTATAGACTCGTTTCGAAACGATTAATGATGTTTTGTTTTGTTATTAAGAATTTATTTTATTGATAATTTGTTGTTTCGTTTCAATATTACCATAGTATTGATGTACAGTAATAGTCATTAATGTGTTGATTCAAGTTAGCGAATGAAAATATAATTTATTTGCTGAAACAGTATGATTACAGTGTCTGTTTGACAATATTTAATTTATTACAGTATTCTTATCTCGAGAGACCTAATATACTGTACAGTAACTTATATAACACTTATGTTACACTTAGTAACGAAATTTTTTCGAATCAAGTCATAAATTTTTATGTCTTTACTGTTAAGTTTACCTCATTTTTTCACCATTAAGTATGCTATTAAAACTTGTAAAAAGATATTACAATTATAGAGATTATTCTTCAAAATCCAACTATTATTCTTCAATATTTACTAAGTTTATGATTATTAGTTTGAATATAAAATGATAAACAACACCGACATTGAACTGAAATCCTATTCGACTTTTAACGCCTCCAATTCAACCGACAATATGGCAAACTGTAATCATTTATTCTTCGACGACGGCGTACGACGAATCGATTTCGTTCTGGTTTATCGATGTCGCGGCGATAACGACAATAACGCCGAAAAGCATTCGCTATCGAGACAAATATTTGAGGTAATTATTTTGAAGCGATATGAAAAAACTTTTTAATAAAACTAACATTGTTTCTATTGGTCCACCCCTACCCCTACCCCAACCGCCTGTCCCTCATCGCAGGCCAATCTGCAGGACGAAGGCCTGGAACTGGAGTACTGTAATAGCACCGGTCATCGCGAGTACACGTTCGTCAAGCTCTACGCGCCGTGGGATCTGCTGAGCCGGTACGCCGAAGTGATGAAACTGCGAATGCCGATGAACTCGATTCGGACAAAGATGCGAATGCTGTTCGACGACGAAGACGCCGACGACGGCAGCGCTAACATGACCTTTACGGCGCCGTATTCGCGCGAAAAGGAGTACCTCTTCGACATACCCGCCGATCGGCAGCTGTTCTTCACGAACTCGCAGAGGACACAGATTGTGGAGTTTGTTTTGCGGCGCAAAAGTTTTTCGCCCAATAAGGATGATGTCTACTCGATCGGCATCAATAAACTGATATCAGATCACGTCTACATAGACGCCTATCCGTTACACGAGGGTATGAGTCTATTCAGTGAAATAAAATTCACTGAATTTTTTAAACAATAATTATTCAGTTTTAATTTAGAATTACAAAAGAAAAAACATAATTAACATTTTAATTATCGAAATTGTAATTGCAAACCAATAGATAATCTAAAGTTTGAGTTTGACAAACAGGCAAACTAAACGAAGACAGCGATTCGAAACGGCATCACTTGATCCAGAACTGGGCGTCGCTGACCAGCATTCACAAGCGTCAACCGCTCGAAGAGATAGTCGACTATTTCGGCGTCAAAATTGCGATATACTTCGCATGGTTGGGCTTTTACACCCGAATGCTGATACCGGCGTCGGTGGTCGGCGTGCTCTGCTTCGCCTACGGCCTCATCACGTTCCCCAACGACACGCCCACTAATGAAGTTTGCGACCACACTCTGGACCGATACTGGATGTGTCCGATGAGCTGCAGCGACCGCTCGACCAGCAATTACACGCGACTGTCGAACGCCTGCAATTACATGCGGGCCAGCTATCTGTTCGACAATCCGTCGACAGTGGTGTTCGCGGTGTTCATGTCGTTCTGGGCGACCGTCTATCTGGAGATGTGGAAGCGATACGCGGCGAACATCACCTACAAGTGGGATCTCACCGATTTCGACGCCTTCGAGGAGTACCCGCGACCGGAATTTCTGGCCCGTCTGGCCCGAAATCGCAACGCCAAACTCAAGCTGAACGTCGTCACCCGAATGCAGGAGCCGTACATCTCGTATCTGACCGGCAAACTGCCACATATTGTGCTCTCCTTTTCGGTGGTCATGCTGTGTGTGGCGCTCGCGTTCGGCGTAATGGTCTCCGTTGTTGTCTATCGGGTGTCAGTGCGGGCGGCGCTCACCTTCAACGCCAATACCGAAAAGTCGGCTCTCCTCCAGAAATACGGCTCGATATTCACGTCACTGACCGCCGCGGCGCTAAACCTGATCTGCATTCTCATTCTCAATCAGCTCTATTGGCGACTGGCGTTCTATCTCACCGAACGAGAGCTGCCCCGCACTCAGACCGAGTTCGACAACTCGCTCACCCTTAAGATGTATTTGTTTCAGTTTGTCAACTACTACTCGTCCATCTTCTACGTGGCCTTCTTTAAGGGCCGATTCGCCGGCGATCCCGGACAGAACACCGACAACCATATCATCGAAGACTGTCCCACTGGTAAGTCTCTAAAGAAATTTATTAATGAAAATATATTTTCAAATTTAACCCAACTTACGATTTGCCCCCCTATATAGGCGGCTGTTTTCTAGACCTGGCCATTCAGCTGTCCATCATTATGGTGGGCAAACAGGCGCTTAACGGCATGATAGAGATGATAACGCCGGCCGCCAAACGCCTGTACAATCTCTGGAAGTATGTGGGGTCGAACCGAGTGGAAGACGTCCGCCAACTGCCCCAATGGGAGGAGGACTTCATTCTGGAGTCGTGGGGCCCGACGTCGCTGTTCTACGAGTACCTCGAACTGGTCATCCAGTTCGGCTTCATCACCATATTCGTGGCCGCGTTTCCGCTCGCGCCGCTCTTCGCCCTCATCAACAACATCTTCGAGATCAGGCTCGACGCCAAGAAGATGATACTCAACTTCAAGCGTCCGGTCGCCCAACGGTTAGCCCAAACTCGACAAAAACGGCACTTTAAAACAAACTAAGCTTTCCATTTGTTAGAGTGAAAAGCATCGGCATTTGGCTGCGAATACTGGAAGCGGTCGGCAAAATGTCGGTCATAACCAACGCCATTGTCATCGCGTTCACCACTGAGTTCGTGCCGCGTCTCTACTACTACGCCGAACGCGGAAGTCTCGACGGGTATCTCAACTCTACCCTATCGTACTTCGAGATCAGCGATTGCGGCAAATGGTCGCCAATTAACGACACGTACTGCGTGTACGCCGACTATCGCGAGCCTCCGTGGACGGAGTCGGGCCGCAAATACGGGCGAACCGACTACTACTGGCGACTAATGGTCGCGCGGCTGGCGTTTGTGGTGCTCTTCGAGAACGTCATCGTAGTGTTGACGTCGATGTTGCGGATACTCATACCGGATGTGCCGAAACAGCTGAAGCAGCGAATGCGTCAGCACTCGTACCTCACCAACGAAATGATTATGCGGCACGAGTTAGGCCTACTTCGCGGCCGAAAAGGGGCCGCCAATCGCTCCACCAGTTTGACCAACGGTGTGGTGTTGTGAGCGTTTCGATCGGCTTCTGGTTGAGTCGAAATTGCAGACCAACTTAATCGATATCATTCGAGTCAAGTATTTCATAATAGTGTTGGCAAACGATTTAACTGTCAAACTGTTTGCTATGCATGTGAAGCCCATTGAAACTGAAGAGCATATTATAGTGACCTAATATTTTTAAATACTACTGTACTGTAACAGTACAGTAACTGTATTGTAATAGTGTAGCATTTAATACAGTATTTAATTTTTTGCAGTGCTGTATATATATATATATATTATTTTGTAAATAAAATGAATGAAAATAATTTTATTTAATTTGTAGTTAAAGCTAAGGTTTACAGAATTTTAGATCTCTTAATTTTTAGCGCCAAAAACTATATAGTGTTTGGTTTGAAAGCAAAGTTTTCAGTTTTAGATTTATAGACTAAGCGTTTTCATCAATAATAATGAATGTATACTTTCATGGTATCCGTTCAACGCTGTCACTGCTTATCTTAGAGTGTTAAGTGACTGTAACTGTAACTGTAACTCATATTGAATTAAGTTAAGTTATGTCAACAAAAATTAGCAAAAGAATATATACACGAAAAGTAAACAAAATTTGAGACACGAAATATGGACATTAAAAAATTGATGTAACGGTGAATAGTAAAATAATAAGTTTATAATATTTTCTTATATAAGACTAATTACAATTATATATAAAATTTTATATATACTTATATGTATATTATTTTGAATGTGATTGTTAAATCAATTTTTTAGATTTAAAAAGAATTTTCTTATCAAACTATTAATTTATATACAAATATTTATTAAATATGTTTATGGGTCATCACTTGAATAGTATGATTTATGCTAATGTTATTTAGATATAAATTTAAAGAGATTGTAATAAAAGCTATATTAATAATTAATTTTTGTTATTAAGCTTAACTCAAACGTTGGCATTAAATACCAAATTCAATACAATTTTTAAAGATTATTTTTATGACACTTTAACAATAAATAAAATGCAATAATAAAGTATAGCGAACGCGAAAACGAAATTAAAGTCAGGCTAATATTTGATAATTTAAAAAATGTAGATTTAGGTAAATATGAATTCTTAATGTCAAACAAAAATACTCGATCGATAATATTGTGATTGAAATGTTTAGACTATTACAACCTAATGACCTACAAGTAAATGTCAAAACACGATGAAATTTTCACGTTGTCATGCATGCAAATTGTCGTTTTTAGTAACAATACATGTAAACAAAACAATACAGAAATGTAAATTATTTATAAAAAATATATTATTAATATTGTTTTTAAACTACTTATTCAATGTTAATGTTAATTTAAGATAAATAGAATGATAATTAAAAATTTGCTAAAAAGTTTTAATTACTTATACTTATTACTGATAGCAAAAATGAGGTAAACATCGTTAACCAAATATAATAAAATTTTCATTTTTATATTATGGACATTTATGTAATAAAAGAATTTTTTTTAAAAACTTTATGTTTTTTAAGAATTTTTTTAGAAATATTGTAATTTTATTTCGTTACATTAATTCAGAATATATACCTTTATAAAAACTAGCGGTTATTTCAATTTTAATTAATTATATTAGAATAAACTACAATTTTTACACACATAATAAACATTTACGATACTCTACTATTATCTATTCAATATTTTTAAAGAATTTTTGGGTAAAGAATTTCAACTCTCATACGTTAGCGCAACAGAGAAACTATTTTCACGCAGAGTTGCATAATATTCATTCAGCAGAGAATCTTATCAATGAAAAACACACAAACTGTTATGGGAAGAGTGCGTGCAAAGCAGAGAGAGTCTGCTCGGTTTGATAAGTGGCGAGAAGTGGAGCGCATATGCGCGATAAACGGCTGACACACCGCGAGTTGGATAGCGGCCAACTTTCTCTCTCTCTCAGCCAAAGTACAGTTAACTGCATCTCTCATCTCATTTCATACTCCTCTACCAAAAAATATTGCCTGCATTTTATTATTATGTTTTTTTCTTCGCCTCTCAACTATATTTTTTTCTCAATTATCAAATTTGTTTGATTTTCACTATTACTATGACTTTCGACATTAACAGTGTTTCGCTCTCCACTCAGCGAAACCAATCTTCACTTGAAAAACATTTAACAGTTTGTGATGTTTGTGATGATCAGTGACATATCACGTGAGCTCTCGAGTTTGCCTTATTTCTCTTCACGAGAATCAATTAATAAACTGGAGATAAATATTATGAACAATTACTGTCAATAGTGTTACGACAAGAATCGCGAGACAGTGAATAATGGCTGACAGAGTGGTGGACATCGATCGCAACGCCGTATCTATTCGTGAGCTGTACTTCTCGTACTCGAAGTCGCCCGTACTTAACGGCATAAGCGTAACGGTGCCGAAGGCCACGATCTACGGCCTGCTCGGCTCGAGTGGCTGCGGAAAGACCACTCTATTGCGGTGCGCGTTGGGTCGGCTAAAGCCAAACGGCGGCTCAGTGACCATATTCGGCGGTCAGCCGGGCTCGAACTCGTGCCGAATACCCGGCGCTGGTGTCGGTTATATGCCGCAGGAGTTGGGCCTCTATTTCGACTTTACGATCGCCGAAACGCTCGTCTATTTCGGGCGACTCTGCGGAATGAAACGGTCGACGATTGACGAGCAGACCGACGCGCTCATTAGTCTGCTTCAGCTGCCGAGGAAGACCAAGCATATCGGTAATGTGGACACCATTCGGGTTTCGGATTATTTTGTTTTGGTTTTGTGAGTTTTGAGTAATTGATTATAGTTTATGTTTATCGTAAGTATAATTTGATTTTTTTGTTGGTATTATTTCTGTGCAAATAATAAACAGCTATCGAGATATACAGTATATATAAATATAAGATTACTTTAGTGATTATAATTGATTATATAATTGCATTACACTGTATGTAATGATGCGCTATATTTTAATCCTAGTCTCGCCTTAATCATCATCAATAGTGAGGGATGTGGTAAATATTTGCAGAGGTTATCGCGTTTTGCAGTTTTGATTCATATTTATTCTGAATTTCGAAATCTGGTTTCGAAACAGTGTTTGCGAAATTAATTACTTAGTTTGATATAATTTGTGAAATAGTAAAAAAAACTGATATGAATTAGAAAATTATTTTCTTTAGATAAATAATAATTAAAGCATTGTTGAAAAATATATACAAAAATACAGTATATAAAGATAAACAATTATGATTATTCTTCGAAATTATAAACAATTTAAAAATTAAATACCAAAAATTAAAAGTTTGAATAACACAAATCATAATGTATTATAGAAGACAGAAAATTCTAAATTTATTTTTAGTATAAATGAATTTACAGTATTTTTAGTGTACTGTATAGTATTTGATTATTTTGTAGTATTAAAAGTTGTTTTTTAATACATCGTAAAGTATATTAAAAGCAATTAAATCATTCATTGCATTACTATATATAACAGTTGATGACTAATTTCTGTCAAATGTTAGCATATAATAGAAATTGTTTACAATATTTTACATGAAAATTAATTTACAACATCTGTATTAACTATGATATATTTTTAATGCTCGATATCACACCGAAAAACTTCTGTTTAATGTTTAAATTGAACTGACGCTATATATACAAAGATATTATTTTAGTATAGATGTTTTGGCGATTGTTATGCTGCAAATAATACATTATTGTATTAGTATAAGTGTAAATAATATTCTTTATTGTTATGGTTGGAAAATTGGAAACATTTTATGTCTTATGCATATGTTGATAGAAAAATAGTTTTTATACAAATTTAAACAGAAAGTTTTGTTTTTGCAAAATTAATAATTTATGAATTTATTTTTTCATATTCTCAATGATATAAAATTTACGAATTTAAAATTTAAGTCTCATATAATCAAATGCTTAAACTATAGCATAGGTTTATGTTTTCGCACTAATTTTACATTCTATATAACCAAAAATTTTTAATTATGATAAACATGATAGACATTTACAATGGTGTCGGTGATCGCTTGCATTTAATTAAATTAATTAGTAATAGATTTTAAAGCTCTTAAAGATTAGAAAATATTTTGGAGTTTATTGCTTTGTTAAATGCTGTGTTTAAGCTTTACTATTATTGCCATTTATAAATGTCTTGGAATTTTAATTTGAAGGTTAGGAAAAAGTTTTGAAAAAAACAGAAAATGTAAGCGAATTAGTATTCAAGGATAAAGTAAGATAATTAAATTAAAAATAACTTTATATTATAGAATACAGTATTAAATTTTGCGACAATTAATATTAAAATGAATACAATAAAATAACTCATATAGCAATTAATACATGTATAATACCATTAACATTGCTCATCAAAATATCTCTTAATGAAAAACAAATCAAAATTTTGAAAATAGATTTATATAAATTAATAATTAATTTAAAACAATTATTGTTTTACCTTCAGATTACATTGACATCGATATTATTTTACTGAATGATCAAAACTTTAGAAACCGCTACTGAGGTTGAATTTAAAACAAGTTTTGATTTATTATGAAGTTATTTTGAACGCTTTTGCTAAAAATTATTAGACACGTGATGCTAACTTAATCATACATGATATTAAATTTGTAATTTTATTGTACAACTAATCGTTTGTTAAAATTAATTTAATTATAAATCGCAGGCAAACTGCACGCATATCAGTATCCCATATCCTGTTTTCAGGTGTTTTATGGCCTTTTTATACTATTTACTGATTTTTTATCAATTTATTTTGCATAGAACTTATAATTTTATAAAATCTCTATAACTTACTAAAAACAAAAATATGGTAAATATAAATTATTAGAAAAATCATTAAAATATTCTATATTTTGCTCGAATTTAGGCAAACTAAGTGGTGGTCAACAGCGGCGCGTATCGCTGGCCACAGCTCTGCTACACTCGCCACCACTCTTAATACTAGACGAGCCGACAGTAGGCGTCGATCCGCTACTGCGCCAAACTATTTGGTATCATCTCATGTCGCTCTGCAGGTCCGGTCTGACCATAATCCTGACCACTCACTACATAGAAGAGGCGCGTTCGGCGCACGTCATCGGTTTCATGCGAAACGGCCGACTGCTGGCCGAAGACGATCCGAATCGGTTGCTCGAGTCGTACAAAATGCCAAATCTGGAGGAAGTGTTCCTCAAACTGTGTTATATGCAGACCGAGAGTTGCAACGACTCCAACCACAGTCAGACCTCAAAGTCGAATCGTGATTACACATCCATAGATAGTTTAGATAAGATTAAAAATAATAACACAATCGAAGCGAACGCTCGAAACGAGGACACGATTTCAATGTACGAAAACAACGCTCAAGAAGGCGGCGATCAAATCGAGACGACAGACGTGCCGAGTCTACTTAATCGGCCGAATACGGACACCCCTTTCGACAATTGCGACGTCGAGCTAACTCTTCACAATCGCCGCTCTTCGAGTACATCCACTCAGCCAATTGGCGATGAGATGCAAATCAGTTCAGACCACCAGAACAACAATTATCACAGTAACAACATATTGAGCGCCAAAGATAGCGGCACTGATGTCTACATTAAGTGCGGCAAAGATAATAGTGATATATTGGCAGACACTAAAGATTGCCACCAAAAACTTCTGCCCGAGAGGTCGGTCGCGAGTCAACGGACTGTCCTAATCGGACGCCTATCGGCTCTGCTTCATAAAAACTTTCGCCGTTTAAGTCGAAATTGGAAACAACTATTGTTTTACGTCGTATTGCCGGCCATACAATTGTCTCTACTGCTGATCAGCATCAGCGACGGTCCGACAGATATCACCATTTCTGTGTTCAACAACGAAGTGCTGCAGAAAAACGATTACCTCTTCGAGAGTAGCGGCGACAACAACGCCGACGACTACGAGAACGAAGTCTACGGCGACGAGTCGTTAACACGACCCGAGAGGGCGGTCGAGAACGACGGCGATGCGGACAAGAATTGGGGCCAACTCTTTATCGACTGTCTGGACCGGAAAATATTTACTGTGCGCCACTACGACAGCTACGACGCGGCCTACAGCGCGGTCTCGAGCGGCAACGCCTACGCCATGATCCATATCGGCCAACGGTTCACCAAAAGCCTTCGTTTGCGCCACATTTACGTGCAGACACGGCAAGAGATCGATGAGCAGACGCTGAACGACAGCCAGATATCGGTACACATGGACCGCTCCAATCAGGCCGTCGGCGTCCAGATCGAGCGCCACCTCTACGAGGCTATGATCCGCTTCGTCGAACGGCTGGCCAACCTGTCCGGTGTGAGTTCGGAGGCGCTGAAACTGCCGCTGGCGTTCGAGGAGCCGGTCTATGGCGCCCGAGACGACGGTATGCGCGACTTCGTGCTGCCCGGCTGTTATATTCTGCTCCCGTTCTTCTCGACGGCCGCCGTCACCGCCCACCTCATACTCGAGGAGCGGCGCGACGGCCTCGTCGAGCGCAGTCTAGTGGCGGGCGTGACTGCGCTCGAGTTCCTCCTCTCGCACGCCATCACCCAATTCATGATACTCTGCCTGCAGATCGCGCTCATGCTGTTCATCCCGTTCGCGGCTCTTCAGCGGCCGTTTCGCGGTTCGATACCGCTGATCGTCGGTCTGGCGCTCTCGCAGGGCGTGTGCGGCATCATGTTTGGCCTCATGATATCGGCGATCTGCTCGGACGTGATCTACGCGGCGATGTTCACGATCGTTGCCTTCTTCGTGTCCATCATAATGGGCGGCGTGTTTTGGCCGTTGGAGAACATGCCGAACTACCTGCGAGTGGTGTCGCGCTTTCTGCCGCAGACGCTGCCGATCCAGTCGATGCGCTTCATTCAGTTCCGCCAGTGGACCATCGAGTTCTTCGACGTCTACATCGGGTTCGTCACCACTTACGTCTGGTTCACCTTTTACGCCATTTGTGCGCTTATCTATTTGAGGAGAAGCTTTTAACAATTGTCATCACATTCTTCATTGTTTAGGCTTTTAATTCACTGCTCGCCTATAAGTAACACTTAATTTTAAAATTTGATTCATATAATATAAACTATTTTTGAGATGTTAACTGTTTGTGGAGTACAGTGTATTGCTTGACATTTAATTTAAAAGTTTGTTTA
>JAQIYA010001915.1:0-11193 GCA_034699355.1 Microtritia minima
TGTTATCTTTATAATGTACTGATCTAATTGTGGCAAACATTTTTGCAAAATAATGTTGTCTTAATTTTGCTCACTCTATTTGATTATAAATTAATTATGTAAAGTCAAAATTAATAAAAATTATTGTATTTTTTTAAAAATGTATTTCATCTTATTTTACTTCTAAGATTCAAGTTATTTAAATATTATACATTATATGTATTATGGTTTTCTTAAATGAAATCTTGAAGCGACAAATCTTGTTTTGTTTGTTTACATTTTTGATTTTATGTTAAGCAGTTTGTTTACAAAGCCAGTATTAGAAGCCAAATATTAGAAACTCAAATAGTTTTTATACACAAATATGAAAATAAAATTTTTAAAAATAATAAATCAAAACAAATAGTGTATCGAAATTTTCTATAAATTAATTTAGTTATTAGCCATTTTCCCGCTGCTTCCCACTAAAACAAACTTCGACTTTTAATAATGTAATTTCAATATTTTTACTCTACTCTATTAAAATTAAATACCGTTTTATATTTTACAGTTTAAAAGTTTATAAAAAAAATTAATTCAATAATTAAAAGCATTGTTGGAAACTAACGGACACGCAATCAATTATTCTGATGAGTTGTAGAGATAATACAGTATAAAATGTATAACAATACAGCAAACACAATATAAAATTGAAAATACTTAAACTAATTAATTTTAAAAAGTGAAATACAAATACAAATAATGGAAGACGAAAAGACTGATGAAAAAGTGTCGGAAGAAGCGATGGCAGCAGAATTGGCTAATGAGAGACTGCCATCGGTAGCAGTAAATGAAGCACAGGTTGCAAACTCTTCGCAAAGCGATCGTTCAGACACTCCACTTGATATTCAACAGATTAAACAACGAATTGAACACATCGGCAAACGACAGCCCAAACAAGACAACCATTTTAATGCAAAGAATGGTCAAAACATTTGGTTAGACAGACAATTGCATCAATTGAATAGACACGAACAGCGAGAAGAAGAACTTCTAAAGCTTCAGTTTTCATTAGTAAATAAGTTTCTAAAAAATGATAGTTAAAAAGAGAAACGAGAGGCGACTTAAGAGATAGCATCGCATAAATAGAAAATATTATATTATTATTTTAAAAGTGATTTCAATAAATACGGAGAAAGAAGAATGATTTTTAAAAATAATTACTTATTTAGTTAAAAAAATGAAATTTATCATTCATTTATTAAAAATATTAAATCTCAAACAATGTTAGCATTTGGGTTGTGTTGCGTAATAGGCTCACATCAGCCTCTGTGACGCCAGCGCCGGCAGTCTCGACAGACCAACGATCTCGTGTGAGGCCTTATGTTAGCGGAGGTGAGTATCGCTAATCAATTCAATAATTAGTGATTAAGATGAGAGTAGTTTTGGCGCAAAGCAGTCAATACTGCTTTAACCACACAAAACACAAAAACCTAATTAAAAATGAAAAGCAATTTTCAAAATAGTAAATATCCTGAAATGAGCGGTAAAAGCGATTCAAGTGTCGACAAAATCGACTTAAAGGATGAAATAGAGGCGAAGACATCTCAGCTAAAGAAGGCTGTCGTGAACGCCACTAAACATCGCATTTCTGGCGCCAAATGGAGGTCGAAGTTGAACAGCAGTTTCAAGGCGTTGGAGTCAGCGGTCGCTCACAAACACAACGCCAGCAAATCGGGGAAAGTGCGACACTTGTCGCGCAACGGTGTGCTTCGCTCTGCCATTCAACTCATTGGCGACAAAGAGGCAGAACTGAAGCATTTGATGAGCGATCGCCAGTCCATGTGTGGCATGGATTTGAGTGATTTCAAGCAATTGTTTGATGATTTGGAAAAAGATGGCGACCAACATAGCAATGATGTCAATGCAATGGATCAAACTTCTGGCCAATATTTCGACTTGCAGTCCACAGGACTTGCGGCTCAAATCGCTCCAAATGACGGTTTTGCTCCAAGAGACGAGCCAACTGACGACTCTCTAGATTTGGTGATCTCTTCTATCTTTAACGACGCATTGCTCGATGTCGACAATCGTCTTCTTAATGAATTACTCGAAAATATCCTAAAATAGGCATCATTTCATTATTTCGTATCTTTCTTTCATTAATTGTTTATTTTTTAGAAATACATCTATAGATTTCGCTTTATATTTATTCACAGATTTTTTATTTTATTTGTAAAAATACATTTTTACTTTAACGTTGAGTACAAACGCAGTGATAAATTTTTAAAGAGACAAAATTTTATATGAAATTATTGTTATTTAATTTATTTTATTCAAAGTTAATGTATTTAAACTTTTCTTTCAATGTTTTCAAAAATGAATAGACTAAGTATTTGTTATTCGGATAAATATAAAATTTATATCAGAGATTTTAAAAAGAAAATTTAAATTCGTTGAAATTTCAAATTTTAATAACTATTAAAATGTAATTATAGTAAAAATAATTTCTTAGTGTTTTCGATATATAAATTATTAAACAAATTATTTGTACAAATAAAAATTTAATAAAATTTAATTCCTTTTAAATTAATCTTGTATTAGATTTTTAAAAATTCTTTACTATAGATTCTAAATTGCATTTAAATTTTGTAATTTTAAAGAAATTTGATTTGTTTTATTTTATTTAAAAACATTACTTAATATGTTCAGTTTTTATGGCTATGGTTTTTATGCAAAATTCCGATGAATTTTTGAAAGAAATTATTTTTAAAAAGTGTAACAAAATAGTATTTTATTTTTAACAAATAAAATATTTTTATTTATAACAAAGTTATTTAATTTCGTAAGCAGAAAATTTTGTTTATACATCTTATAGATATAATGAGGGAAGAATCACAGAAACTTTCACACAATAACATGGTTTCGGTTACAAATTGTATCTTTCAATTGAAGCGCAGTAAAGGAGAAATAATGAAAAAGGGAAACCTTTCTAAATATAAATTAAAGTTCTCTAAAATTAATTTGACAGCGAAGAACTTCGAAAGCATACAACTGTTAGTGCATATAAAACTAAAAGTATTATATAATAGCAATATTGTAAACGCTTTCAATATTCTTTATCACTAAAGAGTATCAGTTCTGCTTATTAAATGTTATAAAATTCAATGTTTAGTTAACACATTTGTGTTGATTAAGAGCTTGAGATAAAATAGTGTAAAAAAGAGTTTCGCGACTGCTTTGAATGTTTATTTGATTGTGACGGAGATATTGAATGTTTGAACACAATAATAGTTATAGAAATAGCTGCTCTCTTACGCGTTCACAGTTACATGATTTGTCTTCGCGTTTAATACGTGACTGTCTTTATGCAAATAATCTAATAATATAACAGTGTGTTTGTTTTAAAATATTTATCTATTGTTTACTTATTTGGTACAGTTGTATACATTATAATGTGCTATTTTTTGCGTGAAACGCCTGCATTTACATTTTCCTTAATGTTTTAATCTCTAAATTATTTTTTATGCGTTTAGACCACTCAAACCAATACATTAGTCACGCATACTTAAGTATAGATTCTCTTCAAATTTGCTGCACTGGTATTCTGGACTATATTAAAAGCAAAAATACTTGTATGTAAACGCCGTATAAAACGCATTACGTTTATACACAGAATTGCTTCAATATGTAACTCAATTCTAACCGTTTTACAGAACTTTTTTGGTCGACACTAAAATAACATTATCTATAATAAACAAATGACTGGTTTAACAGTTTGGTGTATGTTTTTAATTGATTTTCTTGTAAAAGGATGAAGAGTTGTAGGGAATTGATTATCGACTTTATCACATTTAATCCAATTTAATGTTATAGCAGTAATTAATGTGATACCTCTCGTAGAGTTTGTGTTCAATTAACTCAATCGCAATACAACCCAATTTTATCAATAGTAATGAATATGAAAATGATATAAATATAGCTTATATATAGACATTTCAATTATTCATTTAAATTTAAAGAATTTAATTTTATTTCATGTTTTCATGTTTAGAATAGCCCTGAATAAAAATTTGCAAAAATAATATTTATCAGTATTGACATTGAATTAAAGTAGATTTAGTGACATTTTTTTGCACATGTCATAAGATTTATTTAAATTCATTTATAATTGTCGATTTATAAAGTTGACATTAAAAAGTTAGGATATTGTTAGTTATGAATCGGACTTTTTTGCAATCACAGATTGAATATCGATAAAATGATTATTAAATAAAGTTTTATTATATATTTAGTTTATATAGTTTTACTAATACATTGTATGTTAATTTGTTGTATATTAGACAATATATAAGTGTTAAGTTAGTCCATAATTATTTGAGCAGAGTTTGCTCTAAAGAGTTGCCATGGAATCACTTATGTTCTCGAGTTGGAGACAAGGATATAGGAAATAATATATCACTAGTTTCATAGCGAACGTGTGTTGCGTTCATTGTCTTCTCCAAACTATTTTACTCTTCAAACAAAATCAGTTTTTTAAATTTAATTATTTAGTTCAGAATTTTTGTCATTATTGTACTTAGTTTTGAATGTTTTTCATATTAAATTCGTGATTATTGTGTTTGAAATTATGTTCGTGTTTATATTAGTGTATTGTTATCTGTTATTTCGATAGTGTCTAATTTGAAGCCAACAAAAGTGGATTACATTTCGGTTGCTATGCTTTTAGTGCCGTTATTGCCATTAGTGGTCACTATGAGCTCCGGTATTCATTGGCCGATACAGAGGTTTACTAATTATAGCGGCGATATACTACTCGGAGCTATATTTCCAATTCACGAAAGACACCAACAGTGGGAATGCGGGCGACTTCAGGTATAAATTATTTTATTATAAATTATATTTATTTAAATTTAGTCAGAAAATATAAGTAATTATCATTTTAGTTTACTTATTTAATAGTTATCTATTAACTTTTGTGTTATAAGTCATAACTTACAACTTGTATTTAATAAATATGAATTATTTTCATTTATATATTAAAAGCATTGCAGAGAATAATGTTTTGATTTGATTAACTTTTAGACAGATCTGTCGTCATTTATATAAAAATCATCAAAATATTACGCAACAGAAAAGTTTTTTTCCTTTTTATAAAATTTAATCTATAATATAATTTTTATCTGATTTTGACAAAAATTATGCTTTTGGATTTGAGATGTCAGTGCGTCAGGACTCCCATGAAAAGAAACCCCGAGTAGTGATAATATAATTAACGAGCACTAGTTATAAGATTTTAATAAGAATTATTCTTATATTGTTTTATTGATTATCATTTCGGCAGTAAGATATTAACAACATTTGTTAAATTAAATTCTAAAGTTTCTAAAATTTATTAAATTATTTTAATTTTAATTTTTATTTAATTTAAATAATTATTATTAATAAAATTTGATATGCATTATATTAATATATAATTAATAAATGTGTAGTATTAAATTAGTAAAGTAGTAATAAATTATTATAAATAAATTTACATTGCAATTGCAGTTCAAAGTATTTGAAAATGTTTAGTTGCTATATTCCTTAGTTATATAATAAAGTTTTGAGTTAATCGAATAATTTGTTTATTGTTAATCAATGTTAAATGAATTTTGTGTACATAATAATTATAATTTATATATTAAACAATTTATTATTAAACAAAATACAAATATGTATGAAAAATATAAAGTATACAGAATTTTGTGTACTTTGTATTTTAAAAGAATCAAAATTTAAATGACATTATATATCTGACAGATTGTGTTAATAAAATTCAAATCAATTTAATTTATTGCAATTTCATTTTAAAAGGAACTCAATTACAGCAAAGTTTGCTGTCGTGAATTTTATTGCATCATTTTAGTCAATTAATGATTACTCTTCCATAACAGTATAAATTGTTATCATTTCTAAGACTCGCCAAAGTAGTGATAAATATTTTTAGGTCAACTGTAAATGCAACTGTCAGTTGTTAGCAGTTTGAAGGAACAAAATTTAATTTGAATTATGCTTAAATTTTGTTAAATTTATATTTCATTGTGATAAAATTAAAAGAATTTATTAGATATTCGAAAACTGTATGCAATCCATTAAATAAAATTGTCATTAAACAAAGTTTTTAAATTAAATTTTTAAGTTATAAATTTTTATAAAAAGTAAAATGTAGTATAAATCCATAAAATTAAGATTTAGTTTACATAACATAATTTAATTTTATATATTTTATTTTATAAATTTATACTTACTATACTATACTTACTTACTATAAATTTATAACTGTTTAATATTATCGTTTTGAAATTTACTTTTCTTATCAGATTCAATAAATCAGAATAACATTTAATTTTAAAATTTTAGCAAATAATTTTTAACAATTCAACAATATTTTTAAAGATGTGCTCAATTATACTTTACTTATAAAATCTCACAAATAAAAAGGTTACTTTTTCGTGATATCTTCCTACTTAATTGGGATGGAGGGGTACAGCCAGAGTGACAGAGAGTCAAACATACGGACTGTCAAACTTCTCAAATCTATGTTAGTTTTTGTCAAAATTCATATTAATTAAATAAAAATTATTTTTTAAATGTCTAACATTAAATAAAATGTGTCCGTTTATGTCTGTACAATCTATCAATAATTTTGAAATAATTGTTAAAAAGCAAGTCAATTGAGTCTTAAGTGTCTATCTTAAGGTGAGATAAGCAATAAATCTCAGCTTAAAAACCAATTCACACAATAAATCAAAAGAAATTCTTGAAGAATTTCAAATTCACATTCCAGAAGCATTCATTCAATTTGATTTATTTCAAAAATACATTCGTGACTATACAGTAGTCCAGTTGGAAATATAAAAAGTACTCCAACTTTAATAACAATCTTAACTTTAATGGTTAAAATTATTTTGTCAAATGGTCTAATATTTAATATTAGTGTGTAATCATTTATAAAACATTATCATTATAACAATTATTGTAATTATTTAATATAATGAATTAAATTTCTTAATAGAATTATTTTACCATAAATTTATGTACAGGTGAAACAAAATTTACATAAATCTTTTTGATAAATTCATAGCAATATATAAATATAATCTTAATAAAAATTTTTAGAAAACTAAATTAAAACGTCAAATATAGGCGATCGTATAACATATGGGATAATTCAAGCGGAATTTAGATCATTAAAGTGACGGTGAATTCGGTTTAAGTTATAATAAAATACTAATTGAATTCAAATAGGAAGAAGGACTTCAGCAGTTGGAAGCACTTCTGTTTACTATAAAGAAGATCAATGCTGAACCAACTGTAGGTTTAAAATATTTAACGAGAATAAAGTGAGAGCACAAAAATCATTAAATTTTTGCTTTTGTTATTTACTGCAGTTATTGCCTGGTATTAAATTGGGTGTATTAGCGTTAGACTCGTGTGATAGCACAGCATATGCTTTGGAGCAAACTATGGATTTTATTAAGGTATTTCAAACACATTAGAAAAACTCTGCTTTCAAGCATTTTATTGTAGGTCTATTAAAAAAGTGATCACTTAAGTACAAGCAATAAATTTTATTGATTAGGGTTTTATCGCTAAGAATAACGCAAACTTAGGCGAAAGAGAGTACACTTGCAATGACGGGTCAGTACCGAAATTTCGTGACGGAAGTTATGATCGTGTGGTCGGTGTTATTGGCGGCCAGTCTAGCGCTGTCTCTATTCAGTTGGCAAACTTGTTGCGACTCTTTAAAGTGCCGCAAATTAGCTATCAGTCAACGAGTATCACTTTGAGTAACAAACAAAAGTTTGATTACTTCTTCCGCACTGTGCCATCAGATGCTAATCAAGTTCAGGCTATACTTGAAATACTTAAGTATGATTATCACAATATTAATATATTCTTTATTTTATTGCCTTAAAGTAGTAAATTAGTATTTAATGATTTTTCTGTTTACAATATAAAATTCATTCAAAATCGAGAAAATAAAATTCAAGTGTTAATTGTGAACAGTGAAAGTTACACAATCAATCAAAGTCGGAATAAGCAATAAATTAATTCTCTGTAATTATATCGAGAAATATTTATTTGAAAAACAAAACTTATTGTTTATAAAATTTAATGCAATACTTTATTGCACTTATATGATATAAAATATATAAATTATAAGTGAAATGATAGATATTTTTATTTTACATTTTTATTAAATTAAAATCTTTTTTGTTTAAAGAAATTTTTAAATAAATGTTATTAATATTTAATGTATTTAAAAAATTTTCATTTCATTCCATTCTTATATAAAAACAGATGTTTAATATTTTTTCTATAAAACTTTATTTATTACGTATTGTAGAACTTTTCACTGGACTTACGTTTCTATTGTTTATTCTGATACTGATTATGGAAATAAAGGTTACGATCAATTGTTAGAGTTGGCTCAACACCACAATATTTGCTTTTCGAGTCCACAACCTATTAATGTCGATCATTTTACTGATGATGATTATGACACTGTCATCAAAAATTTGATGCATAAAATCAACGCCAGAGGTATTCATTTTTATACTTGAATTAATTTGAAGCAATGCTTATGTAACAGTAATGCTCAGTAAACTTCTTAAACAATTAATAAATATCTAAATTTAATTAAATTTGGTAATGAACTCATTTAACAATATAATAATGAAATAATGCACTAATAAAATCAATTTATTTCGAAAAACTAAAGCAACTAAAGTATGTCAGGTATGAAAAGTACACCGAAACCAAATTTGAATCATGTTTAATATTTAAGTATTTGGATTAAAACTTTTAATTCCCGAAGTTGACCAGTCCTGTGATTCCCGATTAAGGCCAACAATCGCTACATCTTTTCCCACTCACTCAATATTCACTCCACAAAATAAATAATTCGTGATTTATTTACAATTTAAACTAAATATAATTAATTAGAATGAGAGCTTTGAGTTAACTACAAAATATGTTTAGAAATTAGTTAATCGTTAACTCATTATTTTAATTAAGCAATTATTAAATTGAAAATATGAGCGACTGTTCACTACAAGAATTTAGAGTCAATTGACAAATATTTTTATGAGTAGAGATATTAGAAAACAAAAATCACATTAAAGTACAAAAACAATGATTAATAAAAAGTACATTAAAAATAAATTATACTTTAGTTGAAAACTGTATTTGCATTTATCAATATTTAAGATTGAATTAGTAAATATTCAAAATAATAGCATTTAAAATATTAAACGATTGATATATCAGTATCAGTACAGTAGTATTTTGAGATTTAAGACATTAAAACAATATTTCTCTTCTTAAGAAAATCCTTATTATTCCTTATACAAAAAAAGAATATAATTTATGATTATAATACGTGTTTTGTTAACAAAATGTGAGATTCAAATTCAAACCAACAGATTTATTTTTTTTTTATTAAAGTAAGATTTAAAAAATTTAAAATTTTCATCGCCAGTTCACGTATTTTTTTATTTATATAAATGTTTTTTATATTAATGTTAAGTCTTAATTAGAACTAGATTTGACTAATTATAAATAATGCATATATAACAGAATACAGCACATATGCTGTATTCTATTAAAGTTACACAATTCGAGCTTAAATTTGATTCTTTAAAACGAGCTGAACATCAAGATCAGTACCTGAGCTTAATTTAATAAAATTTTGTTTTGTAAAATACAATAAATAATTAAATAATAGGTTCATTGTAATTATTTTAAAATATCTTAAAGTTATTCAAATATGTAAATACCTATTATTCAAGGTTTTAATAAGAATCATTATTAACATATAAAAATAGTATTTATACCATAAGATCAATTTGATTCAAAAATATTTTATTTATATTTTACATTAGCATCAGCTCAAAGCTCACTAACATGAGCTTGAGCTTGTCTTTGTATAGTGATATTACATATTTGTTGAGCTAAAAGTTCAAAAAATTTGTCTGAGCTTGAGCTGAGCTTAAGCTAGCTTGAGATTTTTTGACATCTTACATATCTCACATGCCATGCGGAAAATATTTTTATGCACTCGCTTTCTCTGCTAATAATCTTTTCTTTTAAGACGATTTTGATAAATGAATTTTAATAAATTATTGGTGGTCTAAATAATAAATATACTGAGTGATTCATTTTGAGTGCCGCACCAACAGATAGTCATAAGACTTAGAAACGTGTTTGACTTATTTTAATATCTTTGTTGTGCTCTGCATTTCAACATTCATCTAAACTTTTAAAACGTTATTTTAAAAATAACATAGTTTCTAAAAAAACAAAAATTTTAAAAACTCTCATTGATTTACCTGCTCGAAGTCCAGATTTAACACCTTTGGATTACTTCTTGTGGGGACACTTGAAAAATTTTACGAAAATAATCCAAAAACTATTGAAAATTTACAATTAAATATCGAAAATGAAATTATTAAAATTAATAATGAATTAAATAGGAAAACTTTAATTAATGTATTTAATAATCTTATTAAACGTTGTCAATCATGTATAGCTAAGAATGGACAACATTTTCAACAATTGTAATAAATTTTCTTATCAAGTATAACACAATATGATTACTCTCTGTAAGTGCGGCGCTCAAAATAAATCACTCAGTATTGATCATTTAGTGTAACTCACTAATTGAAATTTACTATAAACTGTAATTTTTTAATAAATTAAAAACTGTTAGGTATTCTAAATTTTTGATAACAATTTTGTATAGAAAAAGTATTTTATGAATTAACTACTTATACCTATCCTTTTGAAGAATTTTAAGATAAAAAATATTAATATAATAAATTCTGACATATATGTGTTGTGAGTTAAATAAAGTTTTGATGTTATATAATTGATTTTTTGTGTATCAACTTGTCATTTATTTATACACCTATTGTAAAAGGAAAAGTAGTATATGATGTAGTAGTTTATAGTAACCAGAAAAATCTGTAAACTTATTATCATTACTGTTATGCATTTTATACATTTTGTATATTTTTATAAATTTAAAATTTACTTTTTAAAATAATACATTATAATTTCAAATTTGATTCAATTTGCGTAAATTTTATTAAGAATAATAGAAAAATGTATAAATAGAAAAAATAGAGATGTATTTCTCTAAAGATAAATATGAATATATAAATATTGTCGAAATTAATTCGTTATATG
>JAQIYA010001916.1:0-11191 GCA_034699355.1 Microtritia minima
TTCGCAAAACGCCTCAAGCCATCGATTCACCCCACTCTCACCCTAATAACAACTCAAAGAGTGAGAGTGAAGAGCGACCACTTATTCTTAATAAAAAACAATATTTAACACAATTACCATTAAAATTGTTTCTTCAGAAGTAATATAGTTTAAAGAATTATTTTGCGTTGTGTGTGAAATTAATTGCTGCTAATATGGAATGAATTGAAAATTAAAATCGACTGAAGTTCTCCAAAATGATGAATCGATGAAAGAGTGATGGACTGCTCGAGCATTGAATACTTGAAATTACAATCAGAGCTGAGTGACGCGCACCTCAAATGTCACTTTCTTGCATGACTTTGGCATATAATAATTTAACTGTTATGAAAAGTAAAGCCACTTTCGTCACGGAATGTATTGCAGAGATTGTGATTAGACACGATAAAATGCTTTGTTTGGAAAGGGTAATTGTGTTGGTTTAGGCGCTATTGCAGTCCTATTTCTTAGAGATAGACGTAGGAATTACGGATCGCTGAGTGCTATAAATGATTGTACGGCCAACGATATGCATCCTTGATTGTCACCAATTTCACTGTCACTGACAAATTAACAAATCAACTTTTGTTGATTTAGCGGATAGCTTGCCAGCAATTTAACGAATCAAAATATTTGTCTGTGGCAACACATATGGCAACACCACGTCAAGTGGCGAATCATCATCTGCTCCTCTGCCAATTTTGCGCTCATCTTAATAATTAAATAATTTGATTTTTGCAAACTTTCACATAATTTTTTAAAATTCTTTTTATTTAGATTCGACAAATATAATGTAAAATATTTAGAATACTATGAAAAAACTTTTATATGCTTGTTAAAGCAATTATGAAGTTTAAAAAAATAATTAATATTTTGCTAATACATTATTTATGAGTACAAGTTAAATAATCACACTTTACAAGATTGTAAGCAACTACTTAACTGCTTAGTTAATTACTTAGCTTACTTACACTGACCAACTTGTTCAACTTGGTTTTACTTGGTTTGTTGACATCTTTGGTTTTAAAATGTACCACAACGGCTACGTTATACGGATGTCAGACATATTATTACACTTACTAATTATTAAAATAAGAGAAAAAATTACATATAAAAAGTTATAAGAATTTATAACATTATTTAATGGTTTTATGTTTCAAAACACTTTTAAAGAAGTAAGTACTCTAATTTCATGTCTATAGTAAAACTTTTCGTATTAAAATCTTTCAAAATGTTGATCACAATTATTTTCAACTATTCAGCACTTGTAAGCAACATAAATTGTTTGCATTTTTTTAAATATTCAATTTGAATTATTCAAATATGAAATACTTTATTAACACCAAATGTAGTCCTTTAAATAACAGTTGTTAAAAAATATTTAAATATTTACTTATAGCAAGCAGTAGTACAGAACACCTGCAATGATGCGATATTAGCTTTTATGTATCATAAAAAGGAGTAAAGATTATTTAGACTTTAAAATTTCTCGCTCTTGTTTACTCATTCTTTGCCCATCTTTCATCGCTCTCTTCTTTATATCAATAGTATAGCATAGTATACATTGTCATTGTCACTAATCGCTTGAATTTATTTTGATTATTTGCATTTGTGTAAAGTTTCAAATTATAGATTATCTGCTTTAAAATTACAAATTAATGTTTTAAAAATTTGTAATTTTATTACAATATATTTGAGCTGAACTGCAGCTCGAGCTAAAGCTGAATTTTTTGCTGAAAGCTGAGCTGAACACACATTAAGCTGAGCTGAGTTGAGCTTTTGTCGAACAGTACTAATGAGGCGTGCTTTAGAGTTTGAATGGCTTAAAATAAGGAATAAATTCAGTATATATCCACGTATTTAGGGATAAATTCAAGGTTTTGAAGTCTTTAAATCTCGTTTGCAGATCAATCATTTATTTTACCCAATAATGAGTTTAAATTCGCTGGTTTTCTTCAAATAACATGCGGCTTATACAAGTGGTACGGCTAATCTGCGGTTAGAATTTGTTTTAAAAAATTTCCATTTTCACTCTTGCGGTCTATACGTTGGTGCGGCTTATAAGCAAGAAATTAGGGTGTAAATTGCCATCAATTGTTTGGGTGCTTATATAGGATTCTCCAACATAACCCAATTGATATAAATTTATTAGTATTATTTAAACTTATTTATTGTTTGAATTGAAATACATGTAAATTTGTCGAAATATATTTATTGTTTATCAAACCATAAAATGCAAAATTTATGTTTACCTTTAAATCTTATTGAATTGGTATCAAACGAATCAATTATTTTTAAATAATATTCCAAATAACAACTGAATAAATTTCTTCTTCAACAAAATGTTTATGAGTTATTTTTAAAATGCTATTACTATTTTGGTAAAATTGCAGAACTCTTTTTTTTGTTGAGTTTTTGTCGTATCGTCGAAGCAAAACCAAATATAATCGTGTACTTCTAATTATATATTTCTACCACAGAAATTAATTTTTTGTTTTCCAAAGTAATTTCTAAAAATAACAATCTATAACATAATTAAATTTTGCGCACATCTCATCCTTTTTTATGGTTAACCAATTACTGTAATCTGTTTATTACTATTTATATGTTCAACAAAATCATAATTAATAGATATACCAAATACTGATACACAAGTTTGATCACAATGTGCATCATTGTGTGGTCTAGTGGTTTAGCGCATTTGGACACACAAATAAATTTTACGCTCAAATATATGGAATAGCATTCTTTGTCGGCAGCACTCGTAAAGAGCTCTTTTAAAAATAAGTTCTTACCGACACCTGAATGGCTAAAACATTACCTTTAATCACCAAAAGTCTTTAATTGGAGCTAAAATTGTTCGACAGTTCATTCACTAGAAGACAATTGATGAAACAAAAATGTTATGCTATGTTGTATTCATATATATTTGCAAATTCATATGAATAATAGCTTTTAACGCTCTATGTTTGAACAATATTATACGTGAAAAGTTATCAAACATTTATCTATTCCTAGAATAAGAATTTGTATAATAATAATAAAAGTAAATTAGTTTTATATTAGGTATAAATATTAATATAATCGAATTGAATAAGCAATAAAATCTCTATTTTGAAATATAAATGCTTTACGAATGATGTTTGCACGCAATGTTTAAGAAGTTAGTGAAAGACATTCCAATAAGAGTAAGTAAATGATAAATATTTTATACAATATTACAGTGTTATTGAAAATATTTGAAAGCACTTTCTATGACGACTAACGCGAAGACAAAGATCTTTGTTTTTGCTCTTAAATGCAAGCTATCGGCTGTTTATTTAAGCTTTGATCCAAATTATAGCTTTTAAATATGATTAATGAGATCAATGAATTTGACAATATTTGCGGCCGTTGTTTGTTTTAATGGAAATTGCCTTTTAATACAAAAGCTGGCACTGGCTTAGTGTCACATTGATTGATAACTTTCGCACACCTTTTTTTCTCACATATCTTAGATGAAAACTCTTTCCTGATTTCATTGGTAAGACATGAAATTGAGAAAATAGTAGAAAATATTATTTGAAGATTGTTCCATAGTTTTTGATTAAAGATAAATGCGTTTGAAGGGAGTGTCTAGACTGAGGCCACTGCAGGGCACATCATATATAAGGTATATAAGATATATAACGCATATAACGCATATAAGGCCGGCTTCAAACAGATTGCCGACTCGAGTGCATGCCTGACGGGGCTTCACTAAGAAAACATGCGAGAGACTCATGAGAGACTCCCCAGTGTTAAAGAATGCCAATTTTGACACCTTTTCATTGCAGCGAAGAGACTGAAAGAGACTGCATGGCGTTGTTTCAACTGTTTCAACATTGAACAACTTGAACACCTCTGAACAACTTTGAACAACCAGGTGCTGCTCGTCTCAAACTAATTCTCGGACCAACTGAGAAATAACTCAAGTTTGTAACGCACTAAACCAATTAACTACTCAATTGACATCGCTTTGAGCCTTCAACTAACAAATATCTAAACTAATTTGCAAGTTATTATAGATGACGTTGAAGTTATGGATGACACAAGTCATGGAATTGGCGATCAGTAATCAGGAATGAACCACATTAAAGCACATTTTTAATTGATAATTTTGCACATTTACCACTAACAACAAAGTTCATCGCACTTAATTTGTGCAGAAGGTGTGTTTGCTTAGCGCTCTTACGCCACACTTTTTATGTGAGAAGAAAAGTTGTTCATGCAAGATGTGTGCCTCATGTATGCCTCAGCCATACCTCGCGTATACCTCATGTGTACCTCATCTCTGCCTCATGTGTGCCTTCCATGCTATCACAGCATTACCACTCGTTTCATACCATAGTAGCTATTCTTTAGGTCGCATCCAATGTATTAAACTATTTGAAATGCGCTTTTTTTAACGGAAAATTCCAACATAAAAAATAATGACATAATGACGAATGTAATAAATTCTTATTTGAAAACAATTGTTTCTTCACAAAAGGTGGAAAAATTAATTGAGATCTCAATGATCTCACAAATGATTTGAGAAATAAAGCACAGGCACCACATGTCGCGCACATCAAACTAGTTGTTTGCTCGGTCTCTGTCTCTGCTTCGCCACAATCAATGAATTATTGACAAATGGCAACTTTGTAACGCTCTCTTCTCATTAATATCGGTCTGTTTTTTGAGTTTCCTAATATTTTACCATCAAGTTTATAGTCTGCGCGCCGCCTCTGTTCGGACCATTGGTGGCCATCAAAAGCAAAAAATATAAACTAATGCTTTGTCGGAGAAGTGAAAAGAATTTTGCATTGGATTTTAATCTACTTTAGGCTTGATTTGATAAAGAATATGTGCGATCATAATAGAAGGCAAAATTACATTTTTATGGTAATGCGAATCACCTATAATTTTATGATAATTGAGTATCAAATGATTACCATAGATTGGCACTTATGCCTTATGTCGGCATTTTGTACACTTTACACCTCAAATTCAATAAAGATGTTGCAGAGATGATGCTATGCATGCGTTTGCCATGGCTTTTGATTGGCAACAGGTTCGGCCCAACTTTGTCTCCCTTCTCGATATCTCGTGTCAAAAAATTGGTTTTTTGGCCTTCAAGTAATTTGCATGCTTTTTAATGATGCTATGAAACTAATATGTAACTGTTTGATCACTTTTGATAGCGATGGTGTCGACAGCTAGAAATAGGCATCAGCCAAATGTTATTATTGAAGTTGTCTGTGGGCGTTCATGTTCACACCACGAACAAACCAAAGTCGGCTCCTTTCATGACGCCGAGCACAGAAAGAAGTGGCATACAAGTGCATACAAGTCATACTGCATACGAGCGCACACTAGCATAGTTGGCACGCCAAATATGCATCTACTTGGCCGCGGGCTCCTCACGGCCACAGCCGAGCGCATGCATGCAGAGGTGTGCCACATATCTGTATTACACAAAAAACTATTCAAATGCTCATTTTGTTGGCTCGAAAAAGTTATACTTTTCTCTCCATTTGACTACTGTAACTATACGTGATGATCACGCCGATAGAGCCGATAGAGCCGTACTATACAGACGTACATGCTATACATACATACACACTACTCGTGAATATCTCATCAACATTTTCTAAACACTTGCGGACTTTTGTTCAATTAGAAAGAAGAGTATCTTCAGAGCTGCTCAAATAATACATATAATTTTAATGGTCTAAAGGGAGCCTCGAGCAGAAAAACAGTCAAAACACTATACATGACGCGTTTGCTAGCGTTTAACTGTTTAATACAAACAACATTTAACGCAATCGTAAGTATTTAAATATAAAATTTAATCATTTATTTACTGTACGCGTTACCATAAATTTCGAATGAAATTAACTTTTACACAATTATAATGCTCTATTCAATTATAATTCTGTATACTTTAATAGTTTTGAGTGTACACAATAAGTGTTGCGCAAGTTATTAATTCTTTATAAGGCTGTGATAGTCTAGAAGTCTAGTCATTGTTATTAACAGATTTAGTTTCGATAATTTCCCAATTGTATAATAATCATTAGCAATCGTTGTACATCGCTGTACATCGCTGTACATCGTTGTACCTCACGGTAAGTGATATTTAAGGTTTTCATTTACAGCAGCGCGCACTCTAATCATATTATTGCCTGAGGTGTGAATAGAGGAGAAAGAGATGATTTGTATCTGAATATGATCTACATTTTAAAATACATTAGAAGTACAAAGCGATAAATGCATCTGAAAGTTGCGTCAAAATTACAGACTACCGAAAGGAAACGGTGTAGAACATGGTCTCGACCGGTCTCGACATGAGTTAATATTATTACTTATGATGATATGCTTAATGCATTACGGAAATTCGTGATATGCCTCTCTATACTATATTTATCTGCAAACCTTTTAATTACATCATACATTTTAGTTCCGGAATTCATTAAATAATGTAATATAGAGTACAATGAAAATACATATCGAGGAGTAATTTGAAAGATTTCTTGCTTTACAAGTTTTACTTTAGCCATCATAATAACCAAACATAGCAGCTGTTGACAATACATCCATGAGATCTATGAACACATCGGTTTAATACACTTCACGCATGGAAAATCTCATAGTCGTGAAAACACTATTTCGCTTTTCTTAAATTGCTCTACACTTTATGAAGAATATTTGAATTTTTATCGCATCATATACAGCAAAATGTACATTAAATAAAATTTATGAAAGCATTATTATAATGTTGAGAATACAAATGACAAATGAATGAACAAATTCATCACTCAAACTATTTTTTCTAATTAATTTAAATTTATAATCTAAATTCACACTAAATTTATAGTGTAATCATTTAATTAAGTTTAATTTGACTTTTATTTATGGCATACTAAGGCTCAAACAGAATAAACAAGTTTCAATTAATGGTTAATTATGGTTAAATCTCAATCATTACAATACATAATTGAAATAATTTTTCAATTCTTTAGTAAGAAAACATCATTACTCTCTGTCAGCAGATTTAGACAACTTTAGTTATACACCAATAAATTTCATATATATTGTATTACATTAAAACAGTATTTCTGAAATGATCGTATAATGTTTAATACTATTATAATAAATAAAAATTTAATATGTAGAGTATTAAACATTGGGTTCGAGATATTATGAATTCGGAATCCTTTATAGTTAGTAAGATTTGTATTACAATCAATAAAATATTTTAAGATTAAATTTATTTCTATTGATGAATATATTTCTTATTTAATTTTGTTTTGATAAATAACAATATTCATAAATTATACAGTAATATAATATATATAAGTCCAAAAACTACATTTTTTGTTCGAAAAATTAAAAAAAAGATAATTTCAATTCTAATCGATATGTATATAATATTTTATCTTATTTTGATTTTAATAAATTAATAAAAAATTGTATAATAATAAAGTTAACGGTAAGTTGCATTATTGACTTGTGCTTCATTATAATCTATTTTTGATCACGTCAAGCATACTTAACTAAATTATGATTATTTATTTAAAAGCACATTATAAATTAACAATTTGTGCATATAATGCATTAAAAACAATATATAATAAATAGGTACGGATGTTATGGCATTTTACTATTTTTTATATGTTAGATATTTAACTTTTTAAATAAATATGAGTTCAAAACACCTCAAAACAAGTCATTTAAGCCCTATTTATAAATTCCATAAATGCCTATTTTGGCATAAAGTGCCTATTTTTCCTTTTTTTTCTTCCTTTCATACTTTATCCGTTTTTTCTTTTTATGTATTTTTTCTTTGATTTAAAAAATTCTAATTTTAGTTGTTTTAAAAAAAGTTGTGCATAATATCATATTTTAGTTTATTATAAATTTCAAATTTGTGCATTTGAAATCAACAAATATCATTAATTCTTTCAGCCATGAGTTGTGAAATGAATAGAAGTTTTAATCAATAAAAGTCTGTTTTAAATGAGAATCAATGAAGTTTTAAAGAGTACAACTTAAAATAATATTTTGAAACTGATAATAACCTTAATTTATTTGGTTAATAATAAAAAAATTATAAAAAATAAATGCCTTTTTACTGATTTTAAAGCTATTTTGATGCTTTTATAGCGCCTTTTTTAAATATGCATAAATGCCATGAGATATTTCTTAATAACACAGTAAAAATCTAATGTTTGTGGTATTTAGCCTTAAGTGCAACACATAGTGAGATTGTTTATAGAGAGCTAAAAAATTATATTATGTTTAATAAATTTCAATAATATACCCTAAGTTTTCATAGATAAGCCGAACTTCATGTATAAGCCGAACTCAACAAATGTTATTACACTTTACTTTACTTATTTTTACAATTTCTTTATTATATGATCAATGAATTTATATTGTGATAAAAATGTCTAAAAGCGCAAATCATATGAATTTTAAAAAGCTCGAAACAGTCATTTATACATGAATATTTCGAGGTTTTTAAAATTCATATTTGACGTGGAAACTAATAAAGAATTTTATGGTTTTGATTAAATTTATTAAATTGATAATTTTTAGAAAAATTTTTATTTGTAAAATTTCTAGTTTCTAAATAAAAAAAATTAATGTATAAGCCGGACTTCATGAATAAACCGAAAATTTTTGAATTTTTCGGTTATTTTTCAATTTCAATTATAATTTTTATTTTTATTTAGATAAGCCGGGCTTATCTACGAAAAATTAGGATAGTTATAGAGATTATTGATTTGAGAAAGAAGAAAAAACTTAATTTGAAAAATTCAAATGTGCTTAAGTTGCTAACGACACGAGGAGAAGACTAGTAATAAATTACTTTAAATTACTTTTATTCATTGTTATCAAAAAATTATAAATTACAATTACTACAGTCTGCCCTCGAATATGTCAACTCGATTTTAAAACATATCTTTGTTATTATCTCTGTCTGGATTTAGTTTATTAAATTCCATGTTTTTTTAAAAGATGAACATATGCAAGTCTATACCAACTTATATCGGTTCAGTCTTATAAGAGAGATGTTGAGATTAAAAAATTTTAAATTGAAAATTATATATAAAGCTTCAACTGATGAAAGTGGTTATAGTGCCTAAAATAACTTTATTAAACTTACAGTTATTTGCAAGTTTTTAATAAACAGTTGCTAACTTTAAACTAACTTTTCTATGGAAAAGATTGTAAAATTTATTTCCAACTCTAAAGGTTTGCCATCTCACGAGTTGTCAACTTCAAGACTATTTAACATTACAAAACTCGTTGAAACTTTAAAATCTATTGTCATCTACAAGACTTGCCAACACATCTATTTCCATATTCGAGGGCAGACTGTATTAATTTTTTTCATTTACTTCTAAAAAGTATATTAAAATTATTTTTACATTTTTCTGTTCTTACATATAGTTTAATAATCGAAGTGCTTTCATTTAAAAATTAAAATTATTTGTCCATTAATAAAGTTAATTTAATAAATTTATAACTTATTTACAAATATAGTAAATACCAAAACATTTTTTAAAACTTTATTAAACGCCAATAGTTGTACACAATTTACAATATTGCAAATTTACAAAAAAGGTTTTATCATTATTTCAATTATTTTTTACACAATACTAAATTAAAACAAAAATATTCATGTTATATATTATTATTCTTGTCACCACAAACTAACAACTAATAATTAATGAGATTAAAATTTGAAATTATTATCTCATCCATACTATTCAGTGAAGTATACATGAGTTTACAAAATTTATTGATAGCGTTCTAATAGTGCTCACAATTCACTTAAGTGTCTCCATCTGTGGTGCGAACAACTGATGAGCTGAATCTGTGAGCACTACAACACTGTCAACACTGTCAGCAATGGTCGCACGTGGCAGACGAGGCCAACCAAAAGTGGCCAAATTGTTATCATTGCGCGATTCGAGGATCGCCTCAAACAAGAAGAAGAAGAAGAAGAAGAGTAAAGCGAACAAAGATGTGAGCGAAAGACGAGCGCAGATGTCGTCGACGACGATGTTCTTCAGTTATAACCAGAGTTTGGGTCCGCCGTATCGCGTCATTTGCGACACCAATTTCATCAACTTCTCCATTAAAAACAAATTAGATATCAGCACATCGATGATGGACTGCCTGTTAGCCAAATGCATACCGTATGTGACGGACTGCACGGTCGGCGAGTTGGAGAAGTTGGGCGCCAAATACCGCGTCGCGCTTCGCATTGTGAAGCAGCAGTTCGAGCGTCTGGCCTGCAATCACGCGGGAACGTATGCGGACGACTGTCTCGTGAATCGCGTGAGCGCTCACAAGTGCTATATCATCGCCACATGCGATCGAGCGCTCAAACGAAGAATTCGCAAAATAGCGGGCATTCCTATAATGTATATCATTCAACGACAGTACGCCATCGAAAGAATGCCAGACGCGTTCGCCTCCCGCTGACCAACCGTTGACCACTGCTCTCCACTAACATATTTTAAATAGAAACACGTGTAAGCAATTCATTGACAAATAAATAACTGAAAAATTTACGTAATAAATAAATATCTGTTTTGATTATTTTGTTTATCTATTTGTTTTTAATTTAAATTATGAAAATATTTGATATTCAAAACGCTAAATTTTTGCATTTAAAATATTTAGTAATTAAAAATAAATTAAATTAATTTTTTTTCAAATTTTGAAATTAATCAATAAATTTAGTTAAACTTATACCAGTGTTTAAAGAGTCTCGGACTCGGACTCAGAGTCTGGAGTCGCAGACTCAGACTATTAATTTCAGGATTCAATAAAAGACTTTTATTATTACATTCACTAAAAAGTCAAGTCATATTGAGTTTATAGTGCCTGAACGCTAAAAAAGAAAAATTCAATTTGCAAATTTATGGTCATTAATAAATTTTTATTACAAGAAAAAAGCAATTTAAACTTTATATTCAAATATACAGTTAGCTGTAGTTAATATAGTTAATAAAATTGATCTATTTTTGAAATGTTTATATTTTTATTTATCTAAGGTGAGCGAAATAATTTAAGCACTTTTAATAATTTTTAATTTTCTCAAATTTGCGACAATATTTTTACTTCAAATTTTAGCATTTTATTTATTATATAA
>JAQIYA010001917.1:0-11190 GCA_034699355.1 Microtritia minima
TGCTTTTATTATATTTACTCGGTATTACTTTAATTTGAATTAATATAACAATCACTTCATTACAGAATGTGAATATCTACTATAAATTTATAAAACTATCGCATACGTTTCAAAACACATTTTATTTATTATTAAAATTTATAATTTTCTGACTACGATTGAAATTTAAAACAGGAAAATAATTTTAAAAAATAAAATACATTATACTTTATTTATAAATAATTTATTTTACAATTAATATAATAATTTATTTACAAGCAATTTAAGTTCATTTCGGTAATAAAAAAAGGAAAAAAAATTGAATCTTTATTTATATCGTTCCGATTTGTCATAAAAAACACAATAGAAGTTATGTTAAATATAATACAAGTTAAACCAAACAAAAATTTCTGAGACAGTCATCGCAAATGAATAGCCCTTTTACTTCTCCAGTTTGCAAACACATTAACTTCTTCGTCATTAATATCCGAATCATCGCTGTTGAGCTCATCTTTCGCGCTATCATTTAAACATTTATCTGCAGAATTCAAATGCAGTTCTTCCGCTTTTTTCTGCATTTCGTCCACTTTGGTCCAGTTGGAGATCTGCTCTTCGATCTCGAGAATAGACCGATCGACCTGAACCTCTTCCATGTCGTCCTCGATTATGGTCTCCGAAGCGGTCGTCTCCTCAGCGATAACTTTCTGAAATTTTTCCCACTCCTCGTCGATCGGATCCTTATAAACCACGTGACGGGCCTTCGCGTCCATCATTGGATCGTCAAAAAATCCTTTCGGCAGAGAATTATCGGTCGATTCGCTCTTCATTTCGCTATCTTTGGTTTTTGTGCTGTTATTTAAATTCTCACTTTTACCGATTGTCTCATCGAAAAAATCGGACGGAAGTGTTGAAGACGTTTCATTTTTGGCCACTTTATTGTCTTTACTCTTATCTAATGTTTCGACATTCAGTTTAATCGCTTTCGGTTTGATTTGCTGCGAACCGCTGTCGGAATCGATTTTTCGCTTAACCGTCGCCTTAACGGTCTGTTCACGATTGGCTGCACTGCTCTCCGCGCGCAACCGATTAAGAGTGTCCTCCTTCTGCTTGTCTCTCAACTTTTTGAGTCTAATCTGCTCCAACTTATTCTTATGGAGTGCGCCGACGATATGCGACGACCACTGAGACTCGTCTCTCACGCCAACCTCGCAGAGCGCGCACTGCAAACCACCGCTCGCGTCGTATCGGGCGAGCGGTGAGTCCACTCTGGCCTTAGCCGTCGCGGGCGTCGCCTTTCTCTCGCGCATCAATTGCCGCAAATCCTGTTGCGATAACTTTTTCGCTGCCATTCCTCTCGCGATCGTTGTGTCGCACACACTGTGCGTCGTATTTACACGACGTTATTGATGGACAGTCACGTGACGAGAGAGTGAGCCAAATCTTGCGAGTCATTCAATAAGTCATTGGGTTTTCAAAACAGAGTTTTCAAATAAATAGCCATCGATTGCGCCGAAGAGTCAAACGAATGGCACTCAACGAACTGCTTGGCGTGCCGTTCAACCCGTCGTTCGGTTTCGGCGACGCATTGGACGTGAGTGTGACCGACGAGCTGAACAGCTATTCGCCGACACGGCTATCACTGCCGGCCAGCGATCGCTTCCGTTTGGACAATCTGTACGACGCGAACGCCGACCGCAAGATCGCCATCGACTTCGATAAGGGCACCACTACTCTGGCGTTCAAATACGCGGGCGGAGTCGTAGTGTGCGCCGACTCGCGCGCCACTGGCGGCCAATACATCGGCTCGCAGTCCGTCAAGAAGATCATCGAAATCAACGAATACCTGTTGGGAACGATGGCCGGCGGGGCCGCCGATTGCGTCTATTGGGAGAGAATTCTGGCCGAAAGATGTCGTATTTATGAGCTCCGAAATCGGGAGCGCATATCAGTGGCCGCCGCGTCCAAACTGTTAGCCAATATTCTCTACAACTATAAGGGGTAATGCTTTTGATGTCGACGTGTTTGATGTGCTTGACGTGCGTTTCCTTAGAATGGGTTTGTCGATGGGTGTCATGATCTGCGGTTGGGATCTGCGTAAGGGTCCGGCCGTGTTCTACGTCGACAACGACGGCAATCGCTTTCCCGGACAGATGTTTAGCGTCGGCTCGGGAAGCACTTACGCGTACGGCATTCTCGACTCGGGCTATGATTACAACATGAGTGACGAACAGGCGTACGATCTCGGAAGACGAGCCATATATCACGCCACGCATCGCGACGCCTATTCGGGTGGCATTGTTAGAGGTATGCGCTGTGATCGCCAACATTTGTATCGCTTTAATGTTTGATGATTTCTTTTTGCTCAGTCTATTCGATGAAGGAGTCGGGTTGGAAAGTGATCAGTGAGGATGACTGTAAGGATTTGCATTACAAATATCAGGACGAAAAGAAAGCGCTGAATGTAGCGGCGGTTTAGATTCTGATTATGTATACTTTTTTTAAACAAACATTTGGATGAAAATAAAATTTTGTTTAATTAATTATGACATTTGTTTAATTTTAAAATAAGCGCTAATTATGCTTTAGACAAATAGTGTGGTCGAATATTAAGGCTATTTTAAAATTATATTATTTATTTATTTATATTAATTATGATACTTAAAATTTTAAAGAAAATTGTTTTGAAATCATAAAATTAGCTCAAAGTTTTGATTAAAATTAGGTAATTAAAAGTAAATTAATTTGATTAAAAATAAAAGTAAATAAGCAAATGTTTGATCTTTAAGAAAGTTTAAAGATTAACAATTCTTACAACAAGATTACTTAATTATTGAGAGGTTAATCGTTTGTTAAGTAAAATATACGCCTATACCTGTATAATACAGGTATACCTGATAGTGAGCACAGACATGCGTAAAGCGAGTCTCAAACCTTAAGTTCAACATTCTCAACATCTCAACTGATTCTCGTTTACTCGCACTCTTCTAGTTTACGCTCAGCGGAAAACTTTTTGAATGAATTTGACGTGAAAAATATTTGGTGATACAAGAATTATTGTATTTGATTTATCTGCTGATTATTTTTTTTCTATATTTAGAAAGTGTTTAAATTAAAATTATCTGCATATTTGGCTATAATAAGAATTAGTTATAAATTATGCTTATATTCACTTTTATGCTTTAATTTGACATTCAATGATTGAAGTTTCAAAAACTACATGATATTTGTGAAGCCGATAAAAGTTTTGAAAATCTTCAAACAACAAATATTAAAATATGATTAGTCGGCGGCGAATTCTTTCGCGATCGCGAGATGAACTTAATTACAATCTATACGAAGAAGAAGAGGGAGTGTGGTATAACAAGGATCAACTTTTTAAGGTAACACACATTTTGAGACTTGAACTCTAGACTTGACTTTAGTGGTACAACATTTGTTTTGATCTAAGTGTACAATTATGTAATTTTTACATTAGATAAACATCGATGGCATATAAGATAACTGTTTGTAACCATTACTCCCGATTAGTATTCCAATATTCAGCAAACTTTTATTTTCAGTTTTGCATGCATTAGCAAATTGTTGCCCCAATTGTTATCGATAATTGGGATCGAGAGCTTGAAAATGATTGCGTGCGAAATCAAGAGCGATAATAAAGCACTTTAATATTTGCTCCGCTAATTATCTATTTGGGAATTAGCTGTCAGTGCTTTTAAATATGCTTCCTATTCTAAATGTTTTTACCAAATATCTAAATATCTAAACCAAGTCTTGTTTGTGGCACAGATCACAGATCACTCACTTTTCGTGTTTTATCTTTCACTTAAATAACCAAAATTGAATACAAATCTGTTTACATTTATTTTGAGAACTTTACGAAAATTGTTAATATTTCGTGCGCTTATAAAAACCAGTTTGAGTTACAAAAAACTATTTCAATAGTTTCCGCTTAGGAGTAAGACTTGCAAAAAAATGATTTCCATTTATGTATTTATTATTTGCACAAAACTTTATGATTACAGTATAATTAAACAATATAATGAAAATATCAGTTAAATCACTTTAAGGCAAATTAAGCATAACTTTATTTTTTTATGAAATGAAATGTTGAGAACTGTTTTTCAAATCAATTTCGTCTTCTGATAAAAATTCAGATCTAAGTAAGTTATCATTTAAGGTTTACATTCAATAAATAAATCAGTGTTTATCCTCGAGAGTTGATGTGAGATCAACGCTCTTATTTTCCTTACGAAAAATATTTAATATGAAACAAAGCGTTTAATTATTCCAAAATATTTCATAATTTGCTGACAATTTATGGTGTATTTTGAATCTAATATTTCCGCATAAATGTCGACAACGAGTTAGCAAATTATCAGCAGTCCGTGATTGTTGTGCTATTAAAAAAATGCACGTTTGAATTAAATTTGAGGTTATCAGGCGTTCAGATGAAGAAAGAGTTGACCCTTAATTGGTAATTGAAAATTAAGTGCTAACCATTAGCAATATATTTGAACGCGAGCTTCAAACTGACAAATTTATTAACTTGTCTGCCATTACGGCCATAATGTCTGCCATAATGATCGAAGTTTATGTTCCATTTAATTTCAAATCATGTGTGACTATAAACTCAATTAACGGCTAATTATGATTGAATGATCAATCCGTGAGCTATTGATTTATTAGTGGAAAAAAGTCAATAGCACTTGAATGGATCCAAGTTTATGTACTGCACAGACCTTAATGACTGTTTGGGGAGAATAAACGATGTATTTTTATGGCTTATATAAGATATGATAACATTTTCTTGTGCTATAAATTGCCGATTCGGTGGATAATTACAGTGTATTAATAGTGGCTTTATTTTTGTGAATTACATGTGTTGCTTGAGTTTAATTTGAAAACATAATTAAGATATTAAATGAGTTTATAGAAAACGTGAGCCAATCAAATATCATATTCAAAAATCATAAAATAGTCTCATTTCTCGCACGAAACCTATTAAGCATTCATATCATGGAATTGATTGCATAAGTTAAGCGTTAACTGCGATCTGTGTTAGTAATGCTATTTTGTAACTGATTTTGTTCGGCAAGAAATGCAATATCAAACGCAATGCCACTCATGACACATCCCTTCCCACAGATATTTCTGTAATTTTTATTTTTGAATTAAAGTTTGTGCTCAATTTTGATAATTCATACTCGAGAGATGATAGTTCTTTTTTCGTATACAAATAAAAATTGTTTGACAGGGTCTTAACTCGTAAACAGTGAGTTTACCTTATTTTAACTTTAAGGATTTGCGTGGACTCTTTCGAGCCTTTATTGTTTTATCAATGATTCTCGAGCTCAAGTCAAGTGAATAATAGTATTGTGCATCGCATCGCCTTTAATTGCGGAGGTGTTTGCAAAATATCAACAAACGTCTCTTCGCTAACGCATGCGAAACAATAATTACTATTACACATCTTGAAACTAGTGTTTAAAATTTATTAACTCTTAAGCGAAAGCATAAAAAACAGCAAACCTTCTCAATGTTATTGCTATTGTTATGCGATTCTTCTGCGCGCAATTATCTTATAGTTAGTTAGTAGGGTGTAAGGCGTTGTGTCAATTAGAAGTGATCCAATTAGCATAAGTAGCCCAAGGAGACCATATTTTGTGTGGTGACCAACTTTTTATGCAACTTTTTTGTATAACTTACTATATATCTCTATCAACTTTATGTACTTATCTAAATAATAACCTCTTAACAATTTAATTTAATGATTAAAAACAAAAAAAGAAATATTTTATTAGAGATATAATTTAACAGATAGTGTTGAAACGTTTTTTCAATCAAAAGTTGAATACAATATTTAACGAGTTATTTGTCACACAATAATAAGTTAATAGCGAAAACTAAATAAGTTAACGCCGAAACTATTCGCTTTGTTATTGATAATTATAACAGTTTATAACCGTTTCATAACTAATTTTTTTAATTCTGCGCTCAATAAATTCCATTAAAGATATTTTAAGCCTTTATTAATCGCGATTAAATTACAGAATGGCATTCATTCAAAATAAAGCATTTAAATTTTTATTGTTCTTTTCTGTTATCGATTTCACTGTTTGTCTATTGAGAAAAATCGCTAAAATAGCTTTTCTCACGCTCTAAATAAAAGCATATTAACTCTTTAAACGAAAATTAAACGTTTAGCGTAATCATATTTTTAGGATCACATTCAAGAAATTCTGAACAAATGGGAGCAAATAGACGACGAAATTTGGGCAAAAATAATATGCATGGAGAATAAGCGGAGGGTCGCGAAGGCCTACGCTCGCGCTCCTGTGCTCACCATTGATGGCTCTCAGGATGGCTTTGATGGCTATCGAATAGGACTGAATGGCTTTGAAAATCCGTTGAGAGACGCCAATACTGAAGATATAATGAGATATATCGGCAAAGTATTACATTTTCTATCATTCCATCAATTTTTGTTAATTATGCCATTATTAAAATGCAGAATTTATTTATGAATTAACGATATTTAAATTAAATTTTTAAACATTAATTTAAGATGTAAATCATACTTTATTTATTTTTTTGTCGATGGATTTTTCATTATGTTTTTTATTTTAACTCAATTTATTCAACTCTTTTTACTTAATTCAATAACAATTTTTAAGCGGATTTAGATAAAAAATTGCATAGATTTACAAAAATACTTTTTAAGGTAAATGGCAAGTAAAAAATTTCATATGAATTTAAAATAAGCTGATTATACAGTTAGTAGTCTTCCTTGAGTTCAGTATAATTTTTAAAGCTTATTTAAATTGTAATTAAATACACGTATGTAAATATCCGCATAATTTATAAATAAGATATTTTATAACCTTATAAGTAATCTCATTGATATTTCTTTTACGATAAAAAGTTGATAAATTTAGTTAAATTAAATATTAATTACTAAAATGTTAATTTTCTTAATATAATCACTAAAAGTCACTAAATATAATTTACGTCTTATGCTATTTTAAATCAATTTATCAAAAATCTTATAAAGTCACAAAAATTATTGTACCGAATACAGTAATAAAGTCCAGTTCAGCACTTTTTACTTTTAAAGTGCTTTTTTTTGTTTCGCAACATATATTTTCCGCTGAAAAATTTTTACGATTTAATTGTCCAAAAAATGACTAAACAAGCGACTAAACTCTAACATTTTGGTCAATTATCCCAAATTGAAGGAAATAATAATTCTGTCGCAGAACTAGTTTTCCTTTGTTTGATATCGTTTAAACAATAGAATTGATCGCTTTTCGTCATAATAAACTTTGATTAAAGGCTAAATTAATTGCTTAGAAATATATATATTTATTTTTTAGTTTTTAAGCTTTAGTTCTCAACTCATAATTTATTAATTGATTTTACCAAATAAGACAATAAATCAGAGAATTTTAAGATTTACGAGTTATTGTACTCTGCCTTAGTTCAGCCTTCAAACGATCAGAAATAAGATTAATGTAAAATTAATAATTATAAAGATGAATAAAAAACTTAAGTCTTGACACTTTTTACTATTAATAAATAATTTACAAAATAGGCAAAGTAAGAGGTGTAGGAAATCAAATTTAAAAGCTCATATCCTTATTATAAGATAGAATAATTTCTATCGATTTCTATAAATACTATGCTGTTATTAAATTAAGAATGTGTTTACAGTAGAGATCTTTTATAACTTAACTCTGCTTTAAATCAAAATTTAGTTTTAAAATATAAAAGTTTGAAAATATAATTTTATATGTTTTAGAATAGAATTATTTCTATAAATGAATTCGAAGCAATTCAATGTTAATAACAAAATTTAATTTTATTATGATTTTTATAAAAAAAAATCATATGATATACATTGCCTTACATAGTAAATCAAATAATTATTTTTTATAATATGACAATAAAAAGTGCAAAATAAAATTTATTAATATAGAAAAAAATGTTTCTCGTTATAAATGCGGAAATAATACAATTTTAATTAAACTTGCATTTAAAATATTTTTACTTTATTATGTTTTAAATTTTAGACTAAATTTTGAAAGTCAAAACTAGTTTTTAATTTAAAACAGAGTCAAGTTATAAAAGACATCGTTATAAGTTTTTGGGTGTTATACCAGCGCCCACTCTATAATTATATCATTAATTTAAATCTATTTAAAAAGCACTAAAACATTGTATATTATCCTTTATTCAACAGGGATGTAGAGTTAAAATAGACGAATCTGGAAATATAGTGATTAAGCGTTACAGTAGATCAGCTATTTATGTAAAAGGATGCGACACGGCTTACAGCGAGACAAGCGTTTCCAACGACATCATCAAAAACAAAGGACTGCTCGACTCGCAAAAGCCGTACTTCCTCTTCGATATGATGAAGTTCGAGCGCAACATGACTCGAGAGTTGCGCTCCGCTTATCCCGATAGGAAAAAATTAGAAAAACAATGCATTTCGTGTGTGTCTCTCGTGAAAGACTCGTCTGACGTATTAGAACTGCCAGTTTGGATAATGATAATCAATATCGTGGCCTTAGATTTGCTCAAAACAAAATTTCCAAAACGTACGACCCTTTTAACAATATCCGAAATAATTTCATTATCATATCTAAAGTTTTTTTTAAAATTCTCGTTCGGTAGTAATTACTGGTCGGACAAAAATCCCGTCATTCGTGTCCGTATTTAATCGGTCCAAACAGATGACCGAAGAAGATCCGTATACGTTACCCGCTAATGGTTCCTCTTATGATTCCAATTATTACTCGTCGACGAACGGCACTCTACTCAAGCGCTCCACAATAAGGGAACCCAAACCACCAAAACTACCGCCGAGAGATTTTGGTCGATACAAAAAACCAGTTAAATCGAACCCAAATAAATATGAAATACCGACACCTGATTATTCGCAGGACGAAGATATTTGTACAATGAGTAAAAGTTTCAGCAAAAAAATGCATCCTAAATATGACCAGAGAGGTAATTATATTTTGTATATTAATTTTTTAGCATAGTTAGAACTAAATTTTTCAAGTTATCGACTATTATTTTTAAATAAGTAGTATTTTAAAACTATTTGAAACTATTAATTACTTTATGTTTTGATAATTACTGATGCTTTTGAAATTGATTGCGCTAATTATAATTATTGCTAACTAATGATCGTTAATTGAAGAGGAAGACCCATACTATTCCGGAATGGAGGCTCGAGTGACGAAGTTCGCCAAAAAGCCAAACCGGTCGCCGCCGAAGTCGACGTGGAGAAAGATGCGTAAAGTGTTTTCGAGCGGTTACATCAACACACTAATACCGCCGCTGACGAAGAAAAAGCGATCGAAATCGTATTATTACAACTCTTCAGACTCGGATCCGTACGCCACCCTCTATGACGACAGTCCTTACCAGTTATACGAACCAATCTATGTTCGAGTAAACGATTACCACAATAGAACTCAATCGATGCCACGAACCACTCTTAGAAGAAACGCTTATATAAGTGAATGGGATGACTACAAGAGAGCCATGTCCTAAACTCATACTTCAATTAAAGCAAATAAACCAAAGTTTTCGTCAAATTGGACTTACAATCACTTTATGAGGACAACAATCAGAGTTTCGTTTCATTTCTAATGAAAAATTACTGCAAACAAAATTCTCTTTTAAATTTTTTCAAATACTTCTCTTATATTTATCTAATCATTTGCTATGTCGACGATTGTTTATATAATTTGTTAGATTTAATAGATTATATTTTTTATTAACAATTAAATATATAAATGCAATAAAGAATAAATAAATTATGCGTTTTTCTACAAAATCTGCGTTTATATACATTATGTATATTATAATGTGTATGAATTTTTGTGATCAGTCAATATTAAAGCGTATCATTCTTTTGAAACAATTTACTTAAATCAATAAAAAATTTAGGTGTTATATCTGTTATAGAAGTTTTTGATTAAATATAATATTCAATATTCAAAGAATTCTTAAAACTTATTTTTCGAAATTATAATTATTTACTGAAAAATATTGATAAAAGACGTATCTAATGGTGAATGAATATAACTTAAATATATAAATTATAAATTTATATATAAATTAAATAAAAATATTTAAAAATAAAACATAATATAATTATTAATGAATGATTTTTAAAAAATTCTGGCAGTACTTTCAAATTTTAATCCTTCCGTATCGGCTCTAAATATCAGTTCAGTATCTTTATATCCAGACTTTCATAATTCGAGATAATTCAAATACTTTTATATACATTTATAATTATAATAAAATTATTTTATAAAAAACGATAACAATTTAAGACAATATCGGCATTTATTTTGATCATTCATTAAAAAGAGTAAAATTCAACAAAAAAATATCGTTACAGATAATCAAAAGGTAAATACAAAACAAATGTGTGCACAACTCAATCAAATCGCGGCAAAACCGGTAAAATAAGATTACCGAACGACGAGTCCTGAGTTATGAAATACCCGAACGAGTTGTTGTGGGCGTGTTGTAGTGCCGCCCTTTGCGACGACGACAACGACGCGCCGCCGGTCGTCGGCGTCGCCGTCGACGTCGAGCTCGACGACAGCGGACTCTCGTTCGGCGACACTTTGGCGGACACGAGCGGCGATTGAGTGGTGACCGCGTTGGTCGCGCTCTGCGACTGTTTCAAGAGCTGCTGCTTCTTCTGGAGGTCTTCCAGTATTTTGTTGCGCTGCTGTTCCTGACGAGCGGTCGGCAGTTGTGCCTGAAATGACATCACTCTTGTGTTCACGCGTTTGTCGTTCACTCAAATACGGCTCCACTTTCGCTCCCCTTTTGCTTTTGCAGACGTCATTACACTCACAACGTGTAGCACTAAAGTGAAGTTAAACGAGATTTATTTATTAACGAGAATTATTTATTTCGAGTTAATTTGGAAGTAATTAATAAAATTATACATGAAAACACATTTTATAAATAGCTATTAGTTGTAGTGATATATATTTATTATGTAATACTATTGACAATATGGTCAAATGAGTATTGAAAAGTGTTACAAACTGTATCACAAGAGAGTTGCGAATGTGATTAGTGTTGAGTTGTGCGGTGCGAGTCTCATACTTACCTGGCGCCGGGTCTGCCGTGATCAACAAGGCGGCGGCCCCGGGTCGAGTCGGGCCCATT